>QGQJ01000116.1:0-21003 GCA_003206725.1 Blastomyces emzantsi
ATACTTGAATCTGCCCACACTCGGAATCGAACCGAGGATCTTATCATTACTAGTGATACGCTTTACCACTAAGCCACGCGGGCGTATTTAGTTAGGATGGCTGTGGCTCTTGTATTCTATCAACTTGTCGCTTTATGCGATTCCTGAAGCTATTATGACCCGTTGGGGTAAAACAAGTATCAATACGTGTTACGCCTCCCAACAACACCGAAAATGACAACGGGAAATGGTATTCAATATTTTCAATCATTCCCATATCGGCAATAACCATACTTATGTATGTACAGTACAAGATATCCAATGATATTCAGTTATTACGCGCGAACCAGTCCATATGCCGTCCCCCACGCACCACCTCCTTTCCCTCCATTGGTTGATACAATTTGAGTTGCCATCGAAGCAAAGCTGACAGAGAAAAAAACAAGGATCCCCTTAGTCTCTCAAAGTTAGCTATAAATGGGGAGAGGTATGCCTTCTTTATCCTGCTTTGACCCATTCATAGTGAGAGGCGATGCAGTCAGGGTGGTGGTTTGTTGGTTATGATTCTGTTAAATAGTGGGGAGAGATCACCAACAGTAGTAACAAACGAAATGTGAAAAATGAAACCCACTTTTTGAGTCCGTATAGATTCAAATGTGGAACAATGCTGGATACGCAGAGAGGAGACACCAAGTAAATGCGAGGTTCGCGCTAAGAGAAAAAGGAAAAAGAGAGCAGCTGACAGGAGATGTTTACGGAGCTCATCATTTAAACTTCTAGTTTCACCCGCCTCAACTCGACCTAACTCACTCACTCACTCTTGTCCTGGTCACGTTTTCTAATCTCCTCCTGCTGCTGCTTCTTCCGCTCATGGTATTGCTCCAGATTCGAAAGAATCACGGAGGTTGTCTGGTTATTGTCTTCCGCAGGGTGCGGAACAGCCTTGCCCCCTTCGATAACACGGAAAGCATTTTGGAACGCCCATTGCACACCATGCTCGACCGGTTTATCAAATACGTAAGGCAAGAATGGGACGACGGCGAGACCAAGCTATTTCAGTAACCGTCAGCAATCATCGTATAGCCATATCCATCCCCCATAATCGTAGAAGACCCACCCCAATCGGCAACCACGTGCGAATAATAGTAGCCTTCACCCCCCTAAACGCACGCCCAGAATACTTCACCACAGAATGGATCGTCAACGCAGGTAATCCCATACTGGCCAGTGCCTGGAAGACCGCCCGCTCAGCCATGACAGCGCGATAATCTTCCACCAGTGGAATCTTAGTCGTCTGCCAGGGCATCAGTGTATCCTCCTCCGGATCCGGCCAGGGCAGCGGATGCGTCTTGGATGCTGTCGAGTTTAGCGTTTCCTCTTGCCCGAGCTTGCGCCCCGCCACTGCATCAATCTCCAGATCCTCAGGCACCGTTCTAGTGGCATTGCGATATGCGTCACATGCCGGGGCTAGCACTCGTCTGTTGCGCAGGTAGGCTTTGTACCCTTCATTGGCAACGTCGCCTAATATATAGGCCCAGGAGATACCGTAGGCGCTGCGGACGAGCCAGGGGTGCGCGACGGGGCGGAAAGATTCGCCAATGTCGGATGTATAGGCGACGTAGCGGTGGGCGGAAAGGAGGACAGTGCGGATGCGGTTTGTGTAGGCGGCGTATCGGTATTTGGTATCAATGGAATCCACGGAGCTAGGTCATTGTTACTTAGGACTTTGCTTTTTGGTTGAGGTTTTAGAGCGAGTGTGAGTGTCGGTGTCCCATACTAGCCATCATAGAGCAGGTCCAAGAGCTCTTCTTCACGGTCAACAAGCTTTTGCAGCTCTGGGTTCAGTTTCCGACGGCGAAGTTCAAGGTTTTGGCTATGAGATGGTTTATTTGTGGTGTCATCGTGGTTGTCATCGGTATGGGCTTGCTTTCTGATGCCCCAAGCCATGATATTGATTGATAGCTGTGTATTAGGTAGATATCTGGGCAGCTTAGATAGCTGGTGTATGAAGAGAGGGCCTCAAGGCGGTCCCTCTCCCTTTGTGCCTGCAGCCTTATACTACTACTAATAACGCATAATCTGCAGTGAATGAAATATAGGAATGTACAAGTGGAGAAATCTGAGGCTTTTGGGGGTATGCACGAAGTATAGAGAGATCAACTCCCATAATATATGGGAAGATGCTGCCTATGGTCAGGCAACCTAAGGAGGTAAACAGAGGCGAACACAGCGAGTACCTCCCTACAGGGTACCTCCAACATCCAAGTGTGCGGACCATCGCGGGCAGTGGTGGAGGCTGTGGTACCTTCACTCGAAGTACTTCCATTTCCTGCAAAAAGCCGCTGAGGTCACTCTTGAGATCCTGTGTTTTTATTGGTCGATCGGCGGTTCTCGGCTTACAGGCATTCACTAACTGCAATAGGAATAGTGCCCATGTCATGTGAACCGAGCCTCCTTTGGAAGTCTCTCAACATCGTCAATTATTGATCAACCGATTGAACGTCAAACAAACCCTCCAACTCCAGTCCCGGGACATCAACGACCGCCTCCATTGACTATCACATACCTCAATTGCAATCTCCGCTTTTACGATGGTCGTATACTACACAGTTGCTGGCCGCCAAGTCGGCTCCCACGTCGTACGTGTTCATGTCTCTTCTAACTCCTGTTCCTGCCATCAAAGTTTCCAGCGCCGCCAATCGATGTTGTAGCTGCGAGTTGGCATACATAACGTGCCCAATTGATGGCACAGAAATGAAGAATACAAGCACCCATGAGTTTGGAACGTTGTGCTGACTTGGAAAATCCCCTAATAGCTTGCCATGGCAACGCTCGGAAGCACATTCCTCGGCTGCTACCTCGCCATGCCAGCGAAGACGGACAAGAAACAAGGACCACCGATCAAGGCCAGCAGCAAGGATGAGGAACAATTTATCCAGTACGTGTGAATCGATTTTCTCCTATATATATATATATATATATACCATCTACTCCGTCCCAGGTCCTGGCTTTAGCCACCCACCCCCGCTTGCTTCCAATATAAAAAAGCATGGATGATAGTCTTAATTCTAATGTAATTTAACATAGGGACTTCCTAAAAAACGTGGAGGCTGAGGAGAAGAAAGCGAAACAATAACTCAATACCTCCCAACATATTTTACCGCCCCTCCCCCACTGTACTTAACCACGTCTTGTACGCCATATATTTTTCGCATCTTATATTCTTAGAGCTTTTCTCCTCGAATCCTACACATTTTCTCTTTTTCCTTTTTCTTTCCGCCTTGATGTGTAGAATGAGCCTATCACATGTTCAATTATAGAGAGGTGTGTGCAGTTAGAACACAGAGTTGGTGAGTGATGGATTATGGGCAACTAGGGGAGCGCGGGATCCCAGGCGAACCTGGGGCCAGGAACAGAATGACAGCAGTGAATCTCAAGAGACGGAAATAGGATCCCATGACAATATGGATGGATATGATGAGTTTGGTCAAGCTGCAAGAGAACGAATTTTGAACCCTAAACCGACCTTGCATGGTATCATTTCTAGCCGTAACTAAAAACTGGGCGCTCACCTTCTTATTAAAGAAATAGGTCTCTTCCGGTGTCTTTCGTTTGCTATGAGTTTGCCTCTGGTATTTTCTTTGGCCCCCAGCATTTCTCAATATCCTCTAATTGCGCACGTCCTCAGCATGAATTACTGTTCATGTACATGTACATGTAACCATAAAAAAAATGTAGCACCACGCATTGATCTACAACCGAACATTTTTGTCTTTTTTTCATCATAATTAGTGCATTTGTTCATTAACATATACGATCTGCAATGCTCGAATTGCACTGATGCGCAATTCCGAACAACAAATAATGTACCCCAATTCATCACTCGTAATAAAAAATAAAGAGTAACACGGGAAAGGTAAAAAGAAAAGAAAACCGTCTAAATCACGGCCGTAACTCCACCTCGCCCTCAGGCTTAACCGGCCTCCCAATTTTAATCAACCCTGTCCCTTTCCCCAAATCCATCACAATGCAAAACAACGTCGCGATGGAGCTATCATCCGTAACCTCCCGACAAATAGCAGTCGGATAACCCTGCTCATCCTTCAAAATCCCTTCAATCACCGCAACACTAGGCGGTCCCGCCGCCGATTTTTCCTTTACCAGCTCCCTCACCCTCTTCAACCGGTCAAGAGTATCAACCAAATGCACTTTCCCCTCGGTGTCCAAATGCGGGCGGATGAAATGGTTACTATGCGTGACGACGCCAGCCGCATCCCCTCCTCCATCCTCCTCCCTCTCCCCCATCTCCAGCCGCACGACATCCCTCGCCGAACACTCCAGCCCAATCCCACCCGTCCGATCCGCAACGATAATATTACACGCAGCCGCGACGCCATATCGCTCCAATTTCTCCACAGCGTCAGCGCGGGAGACACTATCAAGCACCGCGCGCAGGGCGAGGTGGGTGGGCAGTTTGCCAAAGTCCACGCCGGCGGCTTTTATGGCGTTGAGGGTGACACCGACGCCGTGGCTGTTGAGGCCGATTTTGCCGATTATTCCGGCTTCGGTTATCATGTGGATGGTCGGGGCGGGAGTTGACGCTGTTGTAGATGCTGTTGTTTGGCGGATGCGGAGAGTGAGTAGGTTGGAGGATTGTTCGCGCTCCCACTGTAATATCGTAGGTATGTTCTGATTAGAGCGACTTATCCAGGGTTTATGGGGGCGCCCGGATGGAAGGGAGGAAGGCGGAGGGTTATACTCACATCCCAATTCTGAGCAAGAAAGCTATCCTCCTTTGATTTCCAGGAGAGAGCCGTGCAACCGTCATTGAACATGCCATATGCGATCTCCGTGCGCACGTTCAGTGCCAGGATGGATTCCACAGGGACACCAGCTCCTTGGGCAATGCCTGCATGATTCAAACAATTCGTTAGCTTCCCTAGTTACATTTTCTATCCTATCCGTATGAAAAGGGGAGAGGGGAATATCATATTTATACTAAAAAGACAAGCAAAGGAAAAATAAAATAAAATACAAGCCGCACCTCGCATCTCCTGCAGATATCCCGGAAACGCCGTCTCCAAAAACGGCACGAACTTGACCGCGGCCTCGCATACTTGCGGCCAATCCATCGAACATCGCCGCTTGAATAGGCCTTCATAGAATTCTAGGCTTCCGGCTATCTGTTTTCGTGCGTGCTCGCCATGTTGTAGCCCTATCTGTGATACAACAAAACCAACCGTATGAGTTGGGGCTTTGTTAGTCTCTGCTAGTACCTCTTCACGGATTTTTCGGAGAAAATTATCTTTTAATACCTCATAAGAGTTCCCTTCACAAGATATTGAAAGCATGGTTGCGGTAGATTCGGTTGATTCGACGGTCTTATGGTTTAGCTTCTTTCAATAAAAGGTTGCCACCTTGGATGATGGAGTTATATTATAGATCCGGTCGCGCTTAACTTTGAGCCTAGAAATATAACTTAATTACCACTTGAATTGGGAGATACAAAATGCACAACATATCAAGATATCAAATGCTTGTGCCAGAGCATCGTTCGCTAAATATATTGTATTCTAGTTCTCGAGAGGCAATAATGTTTGCTTCCCTTTCCCCGCATCGGGATCTTTGTTATCTTATCTGAGCTCGGCTCAGACTGCCCGAATCCCGAGACCGAAGTGCCGGTTCGGGAGGAGTAAAAGGGGCCAATTCCAGCAACATCGTTCTCTTTACAAAACATTTATGAAAGGGGGTGTTTGAACCTCCTGCGTATAACATTTCGGGTTTAATACAACTTATTGGCCGCATGTCCGAACTGGCGCCAAACCCGGATTCATGCTTCCAGGCCTGGAACCGTTTGAGATCGGATGTCATAAGATTGTTGGGATGCAGTAAATCCTCACCCCGTATATGATGTGTCTCCCCCGCCATATACACAATATGTAATGTTATATCCTAAAAGATTGTTGAGCGCAACACTTTCATGGCGCAGGGCGCTATTGAAATGCCGTATGCTTCGGACATGAGAACCCAGTAAAATGCACTGATAGTGAGAAATCGCTGCATCCACCTAGCAAGATGATATTAGCCATTACCTACCTGGTCCTTGAATTGATAACCACCGTATCACGGTAACAACGATCATGGTTTCGAATCACTTTGTATCAGAAGAGCTGTTTCGATTCCTGCCAATAAGGTAACAAAAATGGTATCAAAAGTGCACTTTTTCAGATGACAGCGACACAACTTTGGCTACTACATGTAGCTAGAGTTTGTATCTTCGAAATATAAACCCGAGGGGCTATTTGGGACGATTGTTGTTTTTGTACATTCTTTCGCCGTGGCTGAGGAATGCAGCTGGTTGTGCGCATATGGCGCAACGAAACCCCTGATGGCGGTAGATTTGATGCCATCAATGACAAACTAGGCCCCGTGGAGTTCTGATAAAGAAAGGAGCTATAGGGGGCTTGCGAAACCGAAGAAGGACAAATCAAACAATAAGAAAAAGGGGTTATGAGGAGATTTGTTCTGAACCCAAACCGAGACGAACGAACCCCATGAATGGCCTGGGCATACTGAGGGGAGGGGAGGCTCATATTTAAATCCCTTAGCCGTTCGACCCGACGGTTCTTTTTAGGTGGTAATGCACACATTTCCCAAATATTTAAGGGAATAGATTGTAAAGGAATGTGTTTTGATATTGTTGCGGTAATGAAACTAGCAGAACTGGAAATGGAGGTTTTGCATCATGTGACTTTTCCCCCAATCTCTGCCAAGCGTCAAAGCTCCCAAACTATAAAAAAAAGACGAAGTGCTTCAATGAACAACCTATCTACATGCACAATAATTGACAAGTAGTTATGTGATGCAATTGGTATCTACAACCGATTGGAGAACAGATCAGAAGCCCGTATTGCCTAAATTTATCAATTGAACCCGTTCATCATATGGAATTTCCCAAATACCTGCCTTACCGACATCCCTCATGAAACTCATCCCTTTCCCATTATCTCTCACTGTCGGCACTGATGTCGTCCATCTCCCACGGATCAGCCGTCTAATCAGCCGTCCAACTTCTAAAGCTACCGCCACCGCCACTACAACCTACCTCGACAGATTCATCCGTCGCATCCTGTGCGAGCAGGAACTCAAGGACTTCCACGCGAAGTTCCCACATCATATCGCAAGCACGGAAAAGCTGACAGCGGTGCCGCCATCTAACCATGGCGCTAATAGTATAGAGATGGCTAGATGGCTAGCTGGCCGATTTGCCGCCAAGGAGGCTGCGAGGAAAGCAGCCCCCGGCGGCGCTTCGACGATAGGTTGGAAAGATGTCATGGTTCGCGTTGGCAGGGCTGAAGCAGAGAGTGGGAGTGTGAAGCCGGAAATCGTATATTTGAAGGATGGAGGCGCGCGCGGGGAGGCAGGCCAGCTTTCCATCTCGCATGATGGCGATTATGTGTTTGCGACGGTTCTTGCGGCGACTACACCTCCGAATACGCAGCGCCCCGATGGTTGAAATCTAGGTGGGGTATACGTTTTATTGCTCAAATTATGAACTGAGGACACTTCTATGGAGCGAGACAATTGTCTCAAACTGGTTTACATTTGAGAATGCTTGGAGCTATCATCACTGCGACTGAAACCGGTAAACCAGAGGATAAATCGCACAAGAGAATGATATCAAGCGCCACTCAACAAGGCAGGGTTTTTTACGAGTTCCTGGGGGAACGAAACTCCTGGAACCATTCTGATGCGCTAGAGGCGTACGGCTAATATAGGACTACGCCCGGAAGGGAAGTCAGAACCTCTAAGCTCTACTACCGTCCCCGTATCGACATTGGGTGGAGGGTATGCAAAAGACACGGCCACCAACGTGGAGCCTTTGTCGACACGATTTGGAATACAACGCACGTGTTTGACTTTAGATTTAACCGTAGCTCTTCAGTGCGGAACTTCAATGGATGAATGGACATGAGGATATTTGGACTACGCCCGGGGTTCAAGCAGAAATTCTGGGTTATACTACTACCTTACCATAATTGGGTCCCGGAAGAATTTAATTTCTATAAAGATTAATTTGTGTTTATATTCGTGATTTCGACATTTTACATGGCATGGAATCGCATACGGTTCGTTGCCAAACGAGAGTCTTCTTTTTGTAGTTAAGCTTGAACGGTGTGGGATGGTTAATCTCCCTAATTTCTCGTGCTTATCGCTAGTGATATCATTATAACTGGTAGAAATCAGGATGGAAGCACATTTGACCAGTTGTAACCATACTTCAACGTTATCGGCGCATGCTTATGTAAATTGAAAGTTCATGTGCTTCTTAACTTTTGGGCTCAATATCCAATGTCCTCGCATTTTTCATTTTTGCCACAGGGTCTAATATGTAACTATGGTAAGATGGAAAATAGTTCGTCGCAACGAATTGGAAGTATCGCCCTTTTAGTATGATTATATTCTGCCCACCAAACGTCGTTGAGGGTTAATCCTTCAGCTCGGATGGCCTTCTCCATGCCCTTGCGACCCAGTATAGAGGACAATAGCTCTATCTATATTAAAACTAGTGTATATAAATGCATACCCATGTCACGCCATCTATGATGGCAGAAAATTTCCAACAATTCCAACACGTCGCTAGCCCCTGCAATTGGACAGAATTGGCAAGGCGCCTTCGGGGTTCAGCACCTGCCCACCAGCCTGACGAATATATGGCTCAAGGTACTCCTGGAAAGTTAAATTTGAAGGAGCAGGCAGGCGCAGTGAGTCTAGATCCGAGCATTTTATATCCTTGTTAGCAAGGCCTGTCGATGCCATCCCGCCGGTCAAGGGTAGGTTCAGTACATGAATATCCAAAAACCCGGCAGCGTTGAAGGGGCGACGAGGATGCTGCGAAATATGGCTAGTTAGGCAAATGAAATCTAACCTGGAATATATAGGATCCAAGAAAAGGTGAACTTACCCACTGAATATGAGTGGTAGCATTAGGAACAACTGCTTAATATCACCTGCTGTTCCTGCGTCCTGAGTTCCCGCAACAACCAAGTGACAGTTGTTGCAAAGATATAGTAGCACCAAATTAACAAAAACCATCAGAAGACCCTTTTTTGTCCGTGTCAGCTCCACGTTTGAAACATCCCCCGTGGATGAGAGTAGCAGACGAACACTATCACAGCAATCATAACCTGCCAGGGGAATTCGGCGATGATCGTGGAAAAAAGGTAGGCTTTCCAAGAATGTGTCTTGGAGAGACACTCGTGAGCCTAGAAAAGTGCTCGGCTCCGCACAAACTTCTCCGTGAGAAGCTGACCTAGATTGGTGAAAATGATTGTCGAGTGAAATATTGAGAGAATTTTATCCTGAATCTTTTGGATACTGAGATAGACATCCAGAACGAAAATTTGATGAAGAAAACTTGCGTACCTATATCGACATGCAATATTTGCAGAGAACTATCATAAGCATGTTATTGCTAACATGCTCACTATTCCAATACTCTGTAATATCTTTGAATAAAGATACAAAGGAACGCGCTACTAATATTCAAGGTCTCTGATTGTAACTGCCCAAAATTGAGCCAGGTAGGACACCGCATATTCTCCGCCTATCGTGTCGGGTTTCTCGGGGGGCGGTGGGGTTGGCAAACTTCCCCTTAACACCCTAATATGAACTTTAACGTTCAGTTTGTCGCAGGAGCTAGGCTAAGAGCTTGTCCTAACCCATTCATGAAAAGAACATGCATGTGTACACCGGATGAATAAGAAAAGGTCCTAGTACCCATCCCCTTTGGCTGCACGCTCCTTCAATAGCTTCTTGAAGATCATTGTTTCTTTGACGATAGCCGGGGCCAACGTTGATATATGGCTTGTACTGAAGCCCGGGTTAAAGATTGGCCTCCATCGTTTCCATGCAGCACCTTCCAGTGTCACTGGGTCTTCCTTGCCCGTAAGGGGGCCTCAGAAATTTCACGTAGTTTTATGTTTCTCAGTCTGGTAGGCCTAGTTTATCTGATACAACGTATCGAGGTCATAGATCAGAAGAATTAGATCTTCCATCGGCTATAAATCCAAGGAGGAAACGCCTTTCTGGTAAGGGTACCGCTTTCGGATTTCACCTGTTACGTACACTCCGTGGGAGTGTCGAGGGAGGCTTCTAAGACGGTTCACACCAAGCGGGGTGTGTCCAAGAAGCCAATTGTGCAGCAGCATAGGCTTATAACCCCTTTAGACAGTCAGAACCCTCAAACTGTTCAGCGCAGTGAAAGCTGGCGGGAGAGAATCAGACTCACGAGCCCCTGTTTCTAGACACGTCGTCCAGAGTAGTAAATATCAGCTGAAAATCGGGCTATACCTGAAATCTGTCATGTGATCGGCCCGCCACCCCGCCGAGGAACGGCATTTCTAGAGATCGGCCTGTTGGATGCCGGAACCGCCCAACGTGTACAGATCTGTAGATTTGGAGCATTCCACAAGATGTCAATATAAACAGCAAGAACTCCCAGGGCAAATTCCTATACCCTCAAACATCTTCTTTCTTTTCGCCAATCGCCAGCCAAGGTCCTTTTCCGTTTGGGGTTGTCTTTTTCCTCAAAAACTACCTAAGTACTAGTTTTCTACATCAGTAGCAGGCGAGATCATTGGTCTGAAGATATTAGCTCACGGAATTGGTAAGTGAGCTGAGTGGTCGCCTTGGCCTCTCCGTCTGGTGGTGTTGGTGATCTGTGGTATCAAAGGGCTGCCCCTTTTTGCTTTTTTTTTTGGTTTTTTGGGCTGTGTGACGTCGAGTGACTTTTCTGGTGCCTCCAGTGTTGGGCTGGAGTTAAACACACAAAGACACGCTGGGAGATACCTGGCCGCTGACTGCTGGATAGATTCTGAACAACCGACGCATTTCAATTCTTTGCTGCCGTGAAAGCATCCGGGCCGCTCTACTTTAGAACAATATCCGGAACAAAACTGCAAGAGGGAATCTTCCATTAGGCTCAGCATGCCGTTTTCGCACCATAGCCATTCTGGCCAGTTCTGCGAGGGCCACGCAAAGAACTCGCTGGAAGATGTCATTCGGACCGCCATCGCGAAGAAGATGCGCGTCTTTGCTTTGACTGAGCATATGCCGAGAGAGGAGCAGGATTTTTATCCGGAGGAAGTGAGCTTTTCTTTTCTTCTTTTCTTTCTTTTTTTTTCATTTTTTCTTTAAAAAAAAGAAGACAGAGAAAATATTTCGTGTTTCTGCCCTGGATGATCAAATGATGAGCTTGATAACAGAAAAGAAGGTTCCTTTGGCTAACGGGTGGTATAGATTGAAGCCAATGGCACGGAGGCGGCTCTAATCGAGAATGAAGCTGCCTACTTCAAAGAAGCACAGCGTCTACGGGAGAAATATAGCTCTGAGATAAATATCCCTATTGGATTTGAGTGTGACTGGATTCGCCCGAGTTCGTTGACGTGGATCCACAACTCATTGGCCAGGCTTCCATTCGATTTCTTTATAGGTTCGGTACATCACGTACACGCTATCCCGATTGACTATGATGCCCCCTTTTATCAGAAAGCAAGAGAGATTGCTGGGGGTACAGATGAGAAGCTATTCGAGGACTACTTTGATGCACAGTTCGCCATGCTCAAGGCGTTAAATCCACCAGTTGTTGGCCACTTTGATCTCATCCGGCTAAAAAGCGATGATCCCGAACGGAGCTTCAAGCAGTGGCCGTCAGTCTGGGAAAAGATCCTGAGAAATTTAGAGTATGTGGCAGGATATGGGGGGATTTTGGAACTCAACTCCGCTAGTCTGAGGAAGGGAATGAGCGAACCATATCCCAAGGCTGAGATCTGCAAGGTAGATTCAAAATTCCGCACCCTTCAAACGAAAAAAGAAGGGGGCCCGAATAATCTCCGCCATGGTTAACTAACAAAAAACAACGTTGTGCTATAGGAATTTCTCGCACGGAATGGCCGATTCTGCATGTCGGATGACAGCCACGGCATCGACCAGGTTGCTTTCAATTACCATCGTGTGCTCGAGTTCGTAGAACAAGTCGGCATATCCACCCTGCACTACTTAGAGTACTGCAGTGAGCCACCATCATCGAGCGACAGCTTCGATCGGAGGTTTCCTCATACCCGACTGAATTCCATCAACCGTGCAGATCTCAAACAGCTGGGCTTCTGGTCACAGCAATGACTAGGGGATTGCCCGGAAAAAAAGAAGAAATAAATGACGACACCAAAAGTTACCAGTCCAACCCCAACCCTTAAACCACCCTTCCGTCACCGGGGTTCCCGTACGATGCGGATACAGCATATGCAAGCCAAAGAAACAGATCGTTCCCTGGTTGCATGATTTCCAAATCCACTGCTCAAATTTAGCCCCCGAAACAAAGAACAGTGTGATCCGCGGTCCTGGTTTGTGGAACGTGCTGGCATTCGCACAACGTCCTAAAAAGAAAGGTTACATTATATTCTTCCTTTCCCTTCTTCTTCCTTTGTTCTAGATGTAGATGTCACATACTCCGACTCCAACAACCGGCCGGTCAGGTTCCTTATGTGAACGCGATGACTTGGCGCAAACGCTAATATTTAACCGATGCTTTTATCCGCATGCGTCAACTCCATGAGAAAATAAATACGAATAACAATCCAAAAAAAGAAACGAAAAATGGCAGTTTGCTAATTTTCCACCGTTGCGAAAATCCCTGTGCCCCAATCCAGGAAACAAACATGCGCTAGTCTCCGTTCTTAGTGGGCCCGTTCAATTCTTGGGTTGGCTCCTGGCAGAACGAAACCGCTGGCACGGTTAAAAAGAAGAAAAGAAAAGAAAAGAAAAGAAAAAAAGAAAGCGAAGAGAAAAAGAAAAGAGGATAGAAGCGTGGCCAAGTTATCTCCAAACTTTCGTATGCAGCTACACAGGAATTGCATGTGGTGAACCAAAGAATCATGATAGATAAAAAAAAAAGCAACGGAAGATTCCACATTTAGATATTCAAAACCGCCCAACTTCCTTCTTCGGCTTCATACTCATTACTCATTACCCCCCTTCTCCTCCGTATCATGTTTGTTAATTCTCCGCAATCGGTTAATCCTCGGCTTCTAACAACCAATCAGCGGAACGATAGGGAAAATGAGGTGATAGTTGCAGTTGTAGCTGCAGAATTTCTAACAAATTCCCTTAATATTGTGTGAGCATCAATCATATCAACCGCCTGACCGGATTTTTTTAGTCGGTTATATTTTTTTTTTTTTGATAAACGAATAGAATTAAATATATCTGTTTTAAATGGGTCTGTCTCCCGTATAGTGCATACATCATCTACAGGCAATTGGCCGTGCGAGTCAGTTGGTCCTCGCTTTCATAGTATCTATCCTGCTATTTTTTTTGGCTCCCCTATCTAGGATATATACTATTCTTTCTCATGACAGCGGCAAAAGTAAAAAAAAAAATAACAGATTTCCATTTGGTTGGATGATTATTTCATTTTATTTACAAGTTTATCTGCAGGAATGAGGGCTGGCGCGCTTTGCAATTAGTTTATCTTTGACTCATGTTGATTGATGAAGTGGTTGTTGTGTTTGTTGGTTGCGAGAAAAGTCCATGCATGCATAAATGTTTCTATCTAGTTCACTCTCCTGACTCGGGCTACCTCCATGGCCAGCCAGGTTGGAGATGGCTAGGCAGAAGAAGAAAAAAAGAAACCATTGATATATTTAAATTTGTTTTTATTTCAGTAGCATGTTCTGAGCATGGTTTCTAGTATCTTTCCAGTCATGATTGAGTCATAGTATACAATAAGTGGCATGATATACAAATAAATCTAAGTTGTCGTGCTGGATTTTAGCTTTTAAGCTTAAATTTGGTGTTCGGCTTAGTCATCGTGAATCTCCCTTCCGCAGATCTTTGACTGAAAGTTGTTTTTTATGATAGGTATCCTATTGCTAGCTCGCTCTCTCTTAATAATGGGAAGGGCTTCTTGTTGTTCTTAAGCACATCCTTTTTTATTGCTTCACTTGTTGCCGGTATTGTGAGAAAAATAAAAATAAAAATAAAAACCTCCTCTCATCCCCACGAGTCATGACAGGCCCCGTTTCATATCTCCTAAACAGGAAGACATCCATTACTGCTTGCTGCCTGGCCTGTGCTCCTAGACTAGCCTTTCTCGCTAAACTTCACCATGGCTAAAGCATTTAGAAGGACTAGATTTTGCAGTACCCGCCCTCATACTAGCTAACGAATACGTATGTCTCTTCACCCCCGCTAGAAAAAAGGAAATTGGAAGAAGAAAAAAAAATAAGGAGAAGAAGAAGGATTTAACTTCTCTCGCTTTCAAAGCATTCCCATTGGTACCCGATCAGAAATCTACAGCGGCATGTCGGAAGCCAATTGGTAACGTGAGAAATTCATCGGGGAACCATCACGCATGCGTCCGCGAGAAAGCGCCCGCTGGCATTTGGGGGCGTGTTAGTTTTAGTGTGTGAGTGGAGCCATTGTGGTTCTCATTGTTATAGGTTGGCGCGGGGAAATGTGGAAAACGGAAGACTTCCTTTCATCAGAAATAATGAGTTCTAAAAGGCTGGGTGAGAGACTGAGAGCTGAGACGACTGTTGCAAAAGTGGTTTAAGCGGGGTGTGGGTATTATGAGTGAGGTAATGACGTTGAGAACATGGCGATGGAGAAAGACACATAAAATGAGAAGGGGTTGGTGGAATTGATTAAGGAAGAAATACTCCTCCATGACATTTTCTCGCTCTTTGTGCAAATTCTACGTTATGTTTCTATCTGTCTGTATTGGTTTATAAGGTTTGACTGAAGACTTATCCTACTGTCACTAGCCGTCAGCGCTTCCTAATTTTGGTTAACAAATCCTCTTGAAAGGAATTTGTGTACAATCCTGTCTGGAGCGGGTTAGCGAGACGAGGCTGAAGGTGTGGGTTTTCTTCCTCTCGGGCGTGGAGGGGCTATTCTAATGATGATTATTATCTGCCTGCTTCGACTTGAGTAAACCCTCCCATCCGATCTAGTCCGTCGATCGACAGCACAGAAAGAATACGCAGCTTAATGCACGGACAAAATTGTGCAGGAAGAGAACTCTAGATCTGCGCCGAATCAGTACATGCGAGGCGCTTTGAGAGTTATTTTAGCCCCATAATTTATCTCCTTGGACAAGGATTTGCGCATCCACATTGAGGGGTAGTTTCGGACTTCCACCACAAGAAAAGTCAGACCGTGAGAAGGAGATCGATTTTGGGCATGCACACGTTTCATATCGCTATGCTTTTGTTTGGGAGAAAGCCACTCTAAGAAACGGTTGTCTCATAATCCGCAACGGTGCAGAATGGGGGATGTTGAAGACGCTTATCGCGATGATGGCGGCCGTGCATCTCTCTGCGAGCTGGTTAGGTAGCTAGTTAACCTGCGCCTCAAGGATGGGATGTGAGTGGATCGGCTGGGTCGAAAAGGGAAAGTCACAATTAGTTAATTAATTTTGAACTCCATTGGCATATTTCGCAATATCTCATAACGGCAAAGTAAACTTCCCCATATAGCAATTCGAACATAATATCGGAGGGTCTCCTTCCATTAAGACGTATTTCTTCCTCGGCAAAGCAGGTTACTCCCGTCCAAACGATCAAGAGCCAAGAGAGTGTGAACATTTATTGATAGGAGCTGAGCGCTAGAGTAGAAAGCGGTTTGGATTATGAGCACTAGACCAGGACTGACAGATTTCTCAACTAACAAACACCCCTGACTATCAGCCGACGAAGTCACGTCTTGCTTGCCGCTATAATATTTAATCCTCCTCAGAAGGAGGAGTTTCTGGACGTTGAGACACAAGGTATTGATGTGCAATGTCTGGACAGGCAGGCGGGGGTGGTGCTTATATGCCGCACCAGGCACAGGGTCCAAAATAATATAAAATATAAAGTAGATAAACGATTAAGCTCTTCCGATATTTGGGCCAGTAATCAATAAGGGGGAGAGGTCGGCATCCTCATGGCCTTTTTCTGACATGTATTTTGGGCGGCTATTGCGAGAAACCGAAGCGTCCATGTTAAACCCCCAAGGTAGCCAACCATGCTAGGCCAGTGTGATTGGTGACAACACCTTGTCACTTTCGGACAGTTCCGCGGACTGAGTAATAAAAGGGCCTGTTCCAATGATTGATGGGCATCATATTTCGTTCCTCTCGATGATTTGAAAAATGGGTTTAGTTCTTGTATCGACAACCACACAAGCCGATTATGAATTCCGTACGGAGGCTTTCTACATTGTAGGAGACAATAATACCTGGAACAGCTGCAACCGCGTTGAAAGCTTCGTTTCCTATCTAGTTTTGGCAAGTGTGAAGATTGGTGACTAGAGTTCAGACGAGAGAAATCAACCCTGCGCGCAGGGTCAACTAGTTCCAGGCCAGTGCCAAACCACTAACCCCTCATCAGGCACTAAAAGGGCATCAGGCCCCTGGCCTGAGCTTGAGAGTTTGGCTGGATGCCTGGTAGTTCTGGACACGAAATAGGAATAGACAGGACTCTTTGTCTTGACTGTATATGGATAATAATGGCCCTCAGACATCAAAATCCCAAGTAACTTGACCCGACCGATTTGAGGTTTATTGGTGTGGCGCATGTTCCCGATGGTCTTGCCATGCGAGCCATCGAGGAGGAGGAGGAGGAGGATGCGCTCTGATCGATATCAGGATGGACACGCTGTCCAGCACGGCCAGAATACGACGGAATGTATAAAATTCCCGACTGCTATTAATAAGTGTCCATTTGCTATTGGGTCCAGCCGGCCTAATTTCCTCGGACTGGTAGGGTAGGGTAGGGTGGTATTCCCATCCAAACAGACACTTCGAATGTCAGGTAGCTGGTAAGTAGCAATGGCATACGCCGGCGGATCAAACAACATCCATCCACCGATTCTGCAGGACAGGAACGAGGGGAGGGGAACTTTAAAAAACATGGGCCTGGTGAAGCCCAGCAGCTAGGCCGTCCATCCACAACATCCACGGCGCCCATCACGCCCACAACATTCCATTCGTGGGCATGCTTCTCTGCTGTAGCCGTGATCGGGTCAGGGACGGTGGTGCAGCAGCGCGGCGCGATGTCCGCAGGGATGGCTCGATGGCGGATGGGTTACGTATGCAGCCGCCACGGACTTCTGTTTAGGGCTGGGCCGTGCAGGATCCCGAGATCTGTCTTCTCACAACAACCACCACCACAACAACCACAACCACCACCACCACCATCAATAATGAATCGCAACATCCCACTGTCGACTCTCCAATGCCAACCAGACAAAACAGTGAACATTGGCCCTTCCAACAATCATAGCCACGACACCCAGGGATCAGCAGGCCTCTCGCGGCTAGAAAGGGCGGGAGATAACCTTCAGCTCCTGGTGTGTGAGATGGGATGGTCCACGCAAACGGCTGGGTAACAGTTGGATATTGAATCCTCCCTTGCCCTTGACTGAATGATTTCGATGCTGGTCGGTCACTCGCGGGGCTCCTGGTGGGCGGACGAAAATTGCCGACTCATGCTGAATCCTTGAGGACCACCTTTGGGGAGGGGTCGAGCAATCTAGACAGCGCTCTAGACCTCGAAGCGGGGCACCGACTGGCCGAACCGCTCGCCATGAGGGCCCATGACCTGGTGTCTGTGGCGTCCGATCTACTGCACGCCTGTGCCAAACCCCGTCTGTGGGATTTAAGGGTGTCAGCCTATCTGCAGAGCTTGCTCTCCACTAAAATCAATTACGATGTCCTCAGCCGCCGGCCATTGGATGGGATTAACAGCCAAGCCCAGCCAGGTGCAGCCCCCAATAAGCGTCCAGCCCAAGGACTCAAAACTCTACATATCCTGGAGGGGACAGACAATCGAACGCGACCTCCTTGTGCTGCAAAAGTTGACTAATTAGATTTCAACGCGATTCCCGCAGTGGATTGCATCCGGAAACCACTGAGCTTTCAACCCGTGGGCCCCAGAAGCTGACCTTTCCCCGAAACAAAATCCAGGGATAGAGGTGCGACGTTGAATTGAAAAATAAATAAAAAAATTGCATGTGTGATGTGGCAAGCTGCACCAGAATGGATTTGAACTTCAAATCCAATTGCTCGGATGGACCCTATGAATCCGTTCATATTCTGGCTCCGTGATCATGCCGTCCTTTTGCTCTCGCGTTTCGCCCCGGATTCTTGTGGCACCACACTCTAAAAGTAAAATTGCTTTTTTCCACCTTTTTTTTTTTTTTTTTGCACTTAATTCTTAATTGTGCCCGTTCGGATTTCTCCAGTTCAAAACAGACGGGTTGATTTTGCCCCACCTCAATCGTTCAAATTAAATATATAGTGCACCTCCTCTCCCGCCGGTCCCTGGATTTTAGAGCTCTCTGCCACTTGACACTGTGAGCTTCCAATCGTTTGAATACTCGAGACATTCGTTACTTCTCCTTCAGCACTTGACCTAAAAAATACACCAGCTCCGCCATTTTATACGTCTAAAGATTAGATATCGATTTGAAAAGCTATCCAACGGGACTTTCGCTATGGGTGTTACAAAGACAATACTCCAGAACGGCAACGGAGTCGACAAGCCCAAGACAGGGGACGATGTTGTGATCGACTACACAGGATGTCTCTATGACCCTGCTGCCGCGGATAAATATTTCATGGGAGACGAGTGAGTTTAGCAACCGATATGGAGAGACAGAGGACTTCACAAGCAAGACGAAGGGGAAGCAAAGAAAATCAACCTTACGCTGACCATCTAAATCCGGGATAGGTTTGATTCATCCAAAGATAGAGGGGAATTTAGAACTACAATTGGCATTGGAAAGGTCATTCGAGGTATTTGCGGCATTTCTGTTCTTTGAGTGGCGAGTTGTGCTCCCAGCGCGGCTGGATCACGAGCCGCTCCCCATCGAAAATCTAAATTCAACACTCTGGCAAAGTTCCGGCTGACCCTTGGGCCCTACACAATTAAGGCTGGGATGAGGCGGTTCAGAATATGACGCTTGGCGAGTTGAGCATCCTCACTATCACCGCGTAAGTCGTCTCGTTCCCCGGGCCGTTTTCGATATGTACGGAAAGGAACGCAGCATTTGGTCCAATTACCATCATTTTCATGGGAGGAAAACGTCTGGCTAATAATTTCCGTTTTGGATTTCGTACTACAGAGACTACGCGTATGGTGACCGGTATGTTTATACTTCTTTTTATTTATTTTATTCGTTATCCATCCCTGCGCAAAAGGGACAGGAGTAAAAACAGCCACGGAAAAAATGCGAGAATTACAGCCCATCCATTCCGGCCCCTGCTCATTCATTCATTACGCATCCAGTGTAATGGAACATGGCCGCTTAATTCAAAGGATGGGTGGGAACTTCAAGTTTAAATCAGATCACTGACCGTTCCTTATCATTGGCGCCCTTCTAGTGGTTTCCCAGGCCTAATCCCGCCAAACTCGACTCTCGTTTTGTAAGTACCAGAGGTGCCGAGTCTTTCTCTCCTCGTTGTTTTTGTCTCAGTTTTGCCCGCCATTTGAACAAATTTGGCATGCATACTTCACCGCTCTTCGTTCCTAAATCCTTTCTGGATAATTATTACCCCAAGCCTTAGTTTCGTCACCGGGTTGCTTTACTCCCGCTCATGGCAGGTCATCCACCTATCCGGGTTGGCCTATCTGCATTGGAAGTTCCCGCCCCCTCCGCCTTCTCTGATTTGTTGAACAATCTGAATACATATTTGCGCCTTAGCATTGCGTTTCAAGATACCTTTCCCCCCAGGCCTAGCCAACCAGTTAAAAGCAAGAACACGAATGCCCCGCTAACGCAGTCTAATTCCATCACACAGCAAGGTCGAACTCAAGGGCATCAATCATCGGCGGAGTTCTTAAGTTGGGACAGGCCATGGGGTGACATTAATCCGACAAATCGAGAGAGATGTTTGAGGACTTAAGCCCGCGGAATAGCCCTCTGCACCGAAAATTTTAATTCTCGAATGTTTCCCGAACCCTTCTCCCATCAAACGGGCGTCCCACAAAATTTAATCCGCATCCCGCCTTACTACAGCCATTATTACACAATTCTTGCGTCGCACCACAACTCCGTATCTCCACACCTTTCGTTGCTCGTTGCTCGTTACTCTGCGTTCCTTGATCCATTATTCGCTACTCGACACAACAAAAGAACCTAAAAGAAAAAGACAACCTAGATATACTTCGCCTAGAAAAAGGCGGCTGCATGGTTCCAAAAGAAGGAGGAAGCCAGGGAAGGGCAGGGGATAACAATTAATGCATCTCCCCTACTAGCGAATGGAGTCCTGTATAAGGATGGCGAGATTAGCCTAATTGTTCCCCTTACCGCCTCATCCCCTTCCAAGCAACCGCGGCCCTCTTCCTATATGGATTTTTCGTTTCGGCTCCCTATCAAAGAAGTCATCAGTCATCGAATAAGGCTTTGTCGTGGGGGAGTATCATTTTTGTTTGCCCAGCGTCTTCGCATTCAAGAGAAAAAAAAAACTGATTCGATTATACGGGAAAATGGGGGGAAAATTTTTCACGTGTTAAGGATAACAAAATTGGGGGTTGGCGGATCCATTGCTCATTGTTCAGGATATTCTTTTTTTTTTCTTCCCCTCTCATCAGTGCCCCTCTTCACAACCCTTGATTCTTTCTCTTGCTTTTTTTCCCTTTTTTCCTTTTTTGTTTTGTTGCAGCCCCAATATCTTCGTACCCATTTTAATGACCCATTTTATAATATTGTCTGGTTTTAAGCCTTCACTTACGTTTACGCTTAAACGATTATTTGCCCTAATGCCCTCATGCCATGTCTACGTCCGCCGCCATGTTTTTCTTTTGCTCTCTTTCTTCTCTTCCTTTCTTCGCTTGGTCAATCAATTTCTTGACCTAAAAAAAAACCCTTAATGCCTATACGGCTTCCATTCCATTTTTTTTTTTCTTTTTTTTTTTTTTTTTTTTTTTGACCAGCATTTCTTTTTGGCTTCTTTTACTTGTTTTAATTCTTAACAAA
>QGQJ01001157.1:0-34128 GCA_003206725.1 Blastomyces emzantsi
CCTCACCTGGGGCTGGCGGGCGCTGCACCTCGACTTCGGCAATTCCTTCTACTTCCGCGAGAGCGTGATCGACCTGCTGGCCGCCCGCCAGCCCCAGGTGAGGAACTGGGTCAGCATCGGCTGGTCGAGCCCGTAATCCTGGCGGATCTGCGCGATCTGCGGCCCGGTGGCCTCGGGTCCGGCGATCGCGGTCGCGAGGTCACCCGAGAGGTGGAGGAGCAGGAAGCTCGCCACCGAGACCGTGAAGGCCACCGCCAGGGCGACCAGCACGCGCCGGAACGTGAAGGCCAGCATGGCTCAGGCTTCCTTTCGGCGATGCGGACCGGATTGGCTCCCGCCTTCGGAACCCGGGCGGATCGCGGGTCCCGTCTCCCGCACGGGAAAGGGGGCGCGGTGCGTCACGGCCCCCACCATCACTTCCACGACGCCGCGTAGAAGCGCGCCACCTCGTCGGGCTGGGCGGTGAAGGTCAGGTCCGACGTGAAGGCGTAGTTGGTCGAGTAGGAGAACATCGGCAGCGCGTAGGCCTCCGCGGCGATCCGCTGGAGCGCCTTGGTGTAGGCGGCCTTGCGGGTCTCCGGATCGGTGGAGCCGTCACCCTTCTGGAGGTCGGCGATCACCTGCGGATCCTTGGTCAGGTCCTCCTCGCCGCCGCGGAAATACACCCCGTCGAAGGCCGAGACGTCGAGAACCGAGAACGAGCCCCAGGTCTGGAAGCCGATCGAGGTCTTGCCGGCCCGCAGCGCGTCGCGGAAGGCCGCGTAGCGCAGGTAGTTGAGCCGCGCCTTGATGCCGACGGCACCGAGATAGCCGATCACCGCCTCGGCGTAGTCGCGCTCCCGGTAGGCGCCGAGATCGATCTCGAAGCCGTTCGGATAGCCGGCTTCCTTGAGCAGCGCCTTGGCCTTGGCCGGGTCGTAGGGGTAGCGCATCACCCCCTGGTCGGTGCAGCCGAACTGGTCGACGAAGCACAGCGCGTTCATCACCCGCGAGGCGCCGCGCACGAGGTTGTCGACCATCGCCTTGCGGTCGATGGCGTAGGAGATCGCCTGCCGGACGCGGACATCCTTGAGCGGCGAGTTCTCCTTCGCCCGGCCCAGCGTGTCGAATTGCAGGAAGCCGACCCGCATCGTCTCGGAGTTGAGCACGGTGACGTTGGGTGCGGCGCGCAGCTGCTCGGCCTGGTCGCTCGGCACCCGCCAGATCCAGTCGACGCCGCCGGTCATCAATTCGGCCATCCGGCTCTCGCCGTCCGGGATGACGCGGAACTGCAGCTTGCCGATCTTCGGTTTTCCGAGCGGGCTGCCGGACCAGTACTTGTCGAATCGCTCCATGCTGACGCCGCGGCCGCTATCGACCTTGGTGATCCGGTACGGGCCGCTGCCGATCGGCGCCTTGGCGAAGCCGTCGAGGCCGACCTTTTTGAAGTAGTTGGCCGGGAAGATCGGGGTCGGTCCGGCGAGGTATTCGAGCGCCGCCGGGAACGGCGCCTTAAGGTGGATGCGGACCGTATGCGGGCCGGTCACCTCCACGGACTTCATCCAGTCGACGTTCTGCCGGGTGACCGTGCGGGCCTCGGGCGTCAGCACGTAGTTGAACGTGAAGGCCACGTCCTCCGGCCCGAGCGGGTCACCGTTGTGGAAGGTCACGCCCTCGCGGATCGTGAGATCGAGGCTCGTGTCGTCCGCCCAGGTCCAGGCGGTCGCCAGCATCGGCTTGTAGCTGCCGTCCTTGGGGTCCCGATACAGCAATGTGTCCCAGCAGTTCCGGGCCAGGATCACGCCCTCGCGGGCGCTGTTGTGATACGGGCTGACGTTCTCGGGTTCGCTGTCCGAGGCGTAGACCAGGGTGTCGTTGGCCTTGCCGGCCAGGGCCGGGCTCGCAGCGACCAGCGCAATCAGGGACGCTGCCAGGGAAGCGGTGAGGGGGATCGTCCGTACCGGCATGTCGACTCCGTCTCCGACGGCGGAGCGGCAGGATGCCCGGAGAGACTCCGCGACTGCCGCGTTTTTCACCCTGCGATGATGTTGTGCATCTGGGATCGCAACAAGTAGAATTTGGCGAGCGCTGCATTGCCGTTTCGGCAACGGGACTGCGGTATAAATGATATCGAGGCAGGATAATGCAGGCAACCGGGCTGCGCTACTTCCTGGCGGTCGCCCGCACCGGCTCTATCGCGGCGGCCTCGTCCCAGCTCAACGTCGCCGCCTCGGCGATCAGCCGGCAGATCGCCAACCTCGAAGCCGAGCTTGATTGCGTCCTGTTCGAGCGGCGCCCGCGCGGCATGGTGCCGAGCCCGGCCGGGGAGCTTCTAGCCCAGCACGCCCACCAGATGCTGATCCGCTCCGAGCAGGTGATCGCCGAGATCCGCGAGCTGGAGGGGCTCGCCCGGGGCCTGATCCGGGTGGCGAGTTCCGAGGGGTTTTCGCTCGACATCGTGCCGAGCGCCGTAGCGTCCTTCCACGCGGCACATCCCGGCCTGCGCTTCGAGGTGACGGTGCTGCCCCCCGCCCAGGTGACCCAGATGGTGGCCGCCGGCGAGGCCGATCTCGGCATCACCTTCGCGCTCGCGCCGACCAAGCAGGTCGAGGTGCTGTATGACGGGCAGGTCGACATGCGGGTGCTGGCCGCGCCCGATCATCCCCTGGCGCAGGCGAAGGTCGTGCAGCTGTCCGAGCTGCCGAATTATCCCGTCGCCCTGCCGACCCGGGACACGACCCTGCGGCAGGTGTTCGAGGCCGCCTGCCTGCACGAGGGCATCGTGGTCGAGCCGGTCCTGACCGCCAACAACCTGTCCACGCTGCTGCCGTTCGTCCGGAACTCGCGCGGTCTCGCGCTGATGTCGGCGCTGTCGGTGCGGACGCCGGTGGACCTGAATGCGTTGATCAGCCTGCCGATCCGCGCCCGGGCGAGCCTCGCCCGGGGCATCCAGATCCAGGCCATGCGCGACCGGCGGTTGCCCCGGGCGGTACGCGGCTTCCTGCGCCAGCTCATGGACGCGCTGCCGCCGGCGGGCGTCGCTTAGGACGCCGGGTCAGGCGCCGCCGCGGCCCGAGGCGACGGCGCAGCTATGGTCCATCACGTCCTCGGCGCTGGCGCTCGGCGCCCGGTAGGCCAGCAGCAGGAAACCCGGTTCGGGATCGCCCGGCGGCGTGGCCAGCGCCGCGAAGCTGGTCCGGTGCAGGTCCGGCCGGGGGCCCGGCAGGGTGCGCAGGGCCGCGAACGGGTTGAAGCGCTCGGCTTCGGCGGCCGGCACCCGCATCGCGTGGTAACGATCCCCGGCGAGCGCCACCGGGAAGCGCGTCCAGGTCCCGCGGATCTGGCGACCATGTGCCTTCACGGCGGCCAGCACGCTCGGCTTCAGGCAATCGAGGTGGATGTGGAGCTGATCCTGGCTCCGACCCCGAGCGGAGTTGACCGCGAGCCCCACGGCCTCAAGCGGCAGCCTGCCCTTCAGGGCATCCGACACGAACGGGCGCGCCGCCAGCGCCGCCCGCCAATAGGCCGCCCCGCGCGGCCCGCGCAGGACCGGGGCTTCGAGCCCGGGCGTGGTCTCGGTCGGCATCACCACGATGTGGGTCGGCTCGCCGGGCGCGCGCAGCACCGCCGAGCCGGGCCGGTCCTTGTCGCCGAGATCGACCGAGAGGCACGGAAACGTCCGGTCGGCGATCCGCTTGGCGAGCACGCAGGTCTTGAGCGCGGCCCAGAGCACGTCCCGGCTGGGATCCGGCGCCGCCGCGGCCGGCATCGCGAGCGTAACGACGAGGGCGGCGATCGGCGCACGGCGCATGGAAAGTCCCGATGAGACCGGGCCGGCGGACTGCCCGGCCGGCCGGGCTTGCGATAACCGTCTCGCACCGCGCCGGCAAAGCGCCCGGCGCCGCATTGGGAGTTCCGCGATGCCGCACGCGCTCACCCCGGAGATCGGTGCCCGCTTCGCGGCACTCGCCCTCGGCCACGTCACCCGCGAATATCCGAACAAGCCGGGCCACGTCCTGGCCGGCCCCGAGGATGCCCGTACCCCCGCCGCGCTGCACCCGGTCTTCCACGGCAGCTACGATTGGCATTCCTGCGTCCACGGATACTGGCTGCTGGCGCGGGTGCTGCGGCGTTTCCCCGACGGGGCGCAGGCTGGGGCAATCCGCACGCGGTTCGACGCGCAGCTGGTGCCCGACAAGGTGGCCGGGGAATGCGCCTACTTCGCCGCCCCGACCGCCCGGGGCTACGAGCGGCCCTACGGCTGGGCCTGGCTCCTGAAGCTCGCCGACGAACTGTCCCGCCTGCCCGAGCGCCGCTGGGCCGAGGCCCTGGCGCCGCTCACCGCGATGATCGCGGATCGCGTGCGGGAATTCCTGCCGGTCGCGCCCTATCCGGTGCGGGTCGGCACGCATTTCAACACCGCCTTCGCGCTGCGGCTGGCGGCCGACTACGCCGAGGGCGCGGGCGACGGAGCCCTGTTCGACCTGCTGCTGCGCACCGCCGAGCGCTGGTACGGGGCGGACACGGATTGCCCCGCCTGGGGCGAGCCCGGGGGCGACGATTTCCTGTCCTCCGCGCTGATCGAGGCCGAATGCCTGCGTCGCCTCCTGCCGCCGGACACGTTCCGGCCCTGGTTCGACCGGTTCCTGCCGGATCTCGCGGCGGGGCGGCCCGCGACCCTGTTCCGGCCCGCCAGCGTGACCGACCGCAGCGACGGCAAGATCGCCCATCTCGACGGGCTGAACCTCAGCCGCGCCTGGTGCTTCCGCGCGCTCGCCGCCGCTCTCGACCCGGACGACCCCCGCCGCCCGCCGCTCCGGGCCGCCGCCGAGGCCCATCTGGAGGCTGGCCTCCCGCATGTGACCGGCGACTATATGGGCGAGCATTGGCTCGCGACCTTCGCGCTGCTGGCGCTGGAGGCCGGATCGACGTCCAGCCCGTGAGGCCGAAAACCATGAGAGGTTTCTGAGAACCTTTTGCCGCAGCTGGCGTTGTTATCTGTCAGGGTGAAGCAGGACTTGGAACAAAAAAAGGACCGCCCCCGAAAGAGCGGTCCGAAGTCTTGGGAGGAAACGCCCACGAGGGGCAGCAGCACGGCGACGCCATCGCCATGCTGCATCGCATCAACCGGAGAGCGGGGGGCTTGTTCCCCGCCCGATCCGGCGCTGCGTCGCCTCGTAGAGCACCTGGGCGAGCTGCTCGGCCGAATAGGGCTTGCGCACCAGCGCGAATCCGTGCGCGTCGTCGGTCGCGAGCACGTGGCTGTAGCCGGAGGTCAGGACCACGGGCAGCTCCGGCCGGCTGCGCTGCAGATGGCGGGCGAGGGCGACGCCGCCCATCCCGGGCATGACCACGTCCGAGAAGACCGCGTCGAAGCGGTTCGGCGTCTGCTCGAGCTCGGTGAGCGCCTCTTCGGCGGATTTCGCCCAGATCGGCGCGTGGCCGAGATCCTCGAGGATCTGGGTGCAGAAGCGGCCGACCCCGAGATTGTCCTCCACGACCAGGATGCACAGGCTCCGCTGCGGTTCGGCCTCCCGGCGGTCGTCGCGGTTCGGATCCGCCGCCTTCGTGGGGGCGTCGACCTGCGGCAGGTAGAGGGTGAAGCGGGTGCCCCGGCCCGGCTCGCTCGCCACGTCGATATCCCCGCCTGACTGCTTGGCGAAGCCGATGACCTGGCTGAGCCCGAGCCCCGTGCCCTTGCCGATCTCCTTGGTGGTGAAGAACGGTTCGAAGATCCGGCCGAGGTCGGGTGCCGGGATACCGGCCCCGGTATCGATCACCACCACGGCCACGAACGGCCCCACGGCGCCGGCATGCCCGCGGATCGGCGGCATCGGGCGGCCGCTCTCGAGGCGCAGGGTCAGGCTGCCTTCCCCGTCCATCGCGTCGCGGGCGTTCACCGCCATGTTGATCAGCGCGGTCTCGAACTGGCTCTCGTCGGCCCGCACGAAGCAGGCCCTGTCGGGCAGGTCGGTCTCGACATGGATGCGGGCACCGGTGACCGAGTCGATCATGTCGGCGATGCTGCGCAGGCGCTGGCCGATATCGAAGACCTGGGGCTTAAGGGCCTGGCGCCGGGCGAAGGCCAGCAACTGGCCGGTGAGCTTGGCGGCCCGGTCCACCGTGTCGGACACGGCGTCGAGGTAGCGGCGCTTGCGCTCCTCGGCGAGGTCCGGCCGGCGCAGGAACTCGACGGATGAGCGGATGATGGTCAGCAGGTTGTTGAAGTCGTGCGCGACGCCGCCGGTGAGCTGGCCGATCGCCTCCAGCTTCTGCGATTGCCGCAGGGCTTCCTCGGCCTGGCGCTGCTCGGTGATGTCGCGGCCGAAGCCGTAGAACAGCCCGTCCTCCGGCACGACGGTCCAGAGCACCCGCCGCCGGTCGCCGTCGCGGGTCATGCACGACAGCTCGACATCCTCGGCCCGGCGGCCCTCGCAGAGCGGCCGGAGCGCCGACAGCGCCGTCTCGCGCTCCGCGGCAACGACGAAGTCGATGGCTTTCCCGCCCAGGGTCTCGTCCTCGGACCAGCCGAGCGCCCGGCTCCAGGACGGATTGACCGACTGGACCTGCCCGTTCTTGTCCGAGACGATCTTCAGCACCGGCGACAGGTTCCAGACCCGGTCGCGGTCGCGGGTCTGGGCGGCGACCTGCGCCTCCAGCCGGTCCGCCCGGGATTGGAGCAGCGCCTCGTCCCGGTGGCGCGCCGCGGCGGCGCGCCGACTCTCGAGCAGGCTCATCAGGGTCCGGGCGAGCCCCTCCAGGATGGCGACCTGCGGCCCGGTCAGGCCGCGCGGCTCGGGGGCGAGGACGCTGAGCGTGCCGATCGCCCAGCCATCGGGGGTGACGAGCGGGACACCGGCGTAGAGGCCCAGGCCCGGCGCGCCGGTGCCGTCCTGCAGCACCAGGGCGCCCGGCTGGCACAGGGTCCGGATGCACAGCTCGGCGTCGAGGGGCCGCTCCGGCCCGTCCCCGCCGATGGCGGCCGCGGTCCAGAGCCGGTCGGCATCGACGAAGGTGATCCGCGCCAGCGCGGTGCCGCAGGAGGCCGCGGCGATCCGGGCGATGTCGTCGAATACGGGGTCCGGCGGGGTGTCGAGAACGGAATAGCTGTGCAGCGCCGCGAGGCGCTGGGGATGATGGCGTTCGAAGCCCGACGGGCAGGACATGGTCTCGTTCCGCGACACGGCTGCGTCATAGCTCACGGCACCGACCTCCCAAACTGGGGCGACCGCCCGCGGCCTGCCGACTTGTTAAGCCGGTTTTCCCTACAACGCATGGGTGCAGATTTGAGTCCGGCTGCCCGGTGCAGATCGCCGCGCCGCCAGGCTGTCCGCGCTTGAGCCACTGCCCGCCGGTTTGCGATGTGCAGTATCGTCGCACGGCAGGCCGAAACCCGGAGCGGCAAGTTGCCCGTGGGCAGTGTGCTCCCGAGGGGTGATCGCCGACGTTCGGGAGACGATGATGGCAAGCCAAAGCCCCGGCCCGTCACCCCCGGATTCGGTATCCAGGGTGACGGGCTGGGCTCGTCATGACCGGAGCAGCCGTGGACCTCAGACTCGACGACATCGCCTGGGGCACGCGGAGCGATCCGGTTGCGGCGGCCCGCGCGGTCGCGGCCGGGGCGGCGCGTCGGGCCGGCCGCCACGATCACGACGGCGGCTTTCCGGCGGAGGATGTCGCCGAACTCGCCCGGGTCGGCCTGCTGGCCGCGCCGGTCCCCCGGCGTGACGGCGGCGCGGGTCTCGGCGAGGAACCGGACGGGGCGATCCTGCGCGCGGTGCTGACGCATATCGGGGCCGGCAGCCTCGCGCTCGGGCGCGTCTACGAGGGCCACGTCAACGCGGTCCAGCTCGTCGCCCGCTTTGCCAGCGGCGCGGCACGCAACACCCTGCTGGCGGATGCCGCGCAAGGCCATCTGTTCGGGGTCTGGAACACCGAGCCGCCGGGCCGGGGCCTCAAGATCGACGGCACCGTCGGCACCCCGGTCCTGCGCGGCGTGAAGACCTTCGCGTCGGGGGCCGGGTTCGTGACCCGCGCCCTGGTGACCGCGCAGCCCGCCGCGCCCGGGTCGCAGATGATCGTCGTCGCCCTCGAACCCGGCGAGCGGGCGGACCTCTCCGCCTGGCGGGCGCAGGGGATGCGGGCCTCGGCCACCGGCACCGTGGATTTCACCGGGCTGGGCGCCAACCGCTTCACGCCGGTCGGCGCGCCCGACGATTACCAGGCGCAGCCGCATTTCTCGGGGGGCGCCTGGCGCTTCCTCGCGGTGCAGCTCGGCGGCCTGGAGGCGCTGCTCGACGCCTGGCGCGGCCATCTCGTCGCCACCGGCCGCGGCGAGGATCCGCACCAGCTCGCCCGTCTCGGCGAGGGCGTGATCGCCGCCGAGACCGCGCGCCTCTGGGTCGCGCGGGCGGCCGCGATCGTGGGCGACGAGGGCGATCCGGACGGGATCATCGCCTACGTGAATCTCGCGCGCCTCGCGGTCGAGCGCGCCGGGCTCGACCTCCTGGAACGGGCACAGCGCTCTGTCGGCCTGCAGGGCTTCCTGCGCGACCACCCGCTGGAGCGCCTGACCCGGGATCTTGCCACCTACCTGCGCCAGCCCGGCCCCGACCGGGCGCTCACCGAGGGCGCCCGCCACGTCCTGCGCGCGCCGCTGGCGAGCGGCGATCTCTGGCTCGACGAGGCCTGACCCCGAGGGGCGGCGGCCCGGATCCGGGACGCAAGCCCTTTCGAATGCGGCATCGGGTCTGTGGATCGGATGGCCGCGGCCGGGAGCCCTAACCGTCGACCGGCGTTTCCAGCGGCCGGGACAGGTTCGGATCATAGATGGCCAAGCGCAGGACGAAGACGGTCGCCCATCCGGACACCGAGGACGCACCGCTGATGCCCACCGGCGCGCTGGCGGTGGCGCTGCTCGACCTGGCCGAGGGCACGGCCCCCCTGGTCCACGTCGCCCGGGATGCTCGGCGGCTGGACGAACTGGCCGCCACCCTCAGGGCCCTGGACCCCGAGGCGCGCGTCGCCGTCTACCCGGAATGGGATTGCCTGCCGCTCGACCACGCCTCGCCCTCGCGGGGCATGATGGGCGCCCGGGCCGCCACGATGCGCTGGCTCACCGACCGGGACGCCCTGCCAGGCTTCGTGCTCACCACCGCCCCCGCGCTGATCCAGCGCGTACCCCCGCCCGAGACCTGGGCCGATGCCCGGGTGACCCTTCGGGTCGGCGACGCCCTGGACGTCGCCGCCGCGATGGCCGACCTCAAGCGCCTCGGCTACATCCTCGACGAGCGGGTCGACGAGCCGGGCGAGATCGCGGTCCGGGGCCGCACCATCGAGGTGTTTCCCGCCGCCGCCCCGCGCCCCTGCCGGATCGAGCATACCGAGGGCCGCGTCACCGCGATCCGCTCCTACGACCCGATCTCGCAGCGCTCAGTCGCCGAGGTCGCGGATCTGGTGATCGACCCGGCCACCGAGATCATCCTGGCGCCGGATTCCGGCCAGAGCTTCGAGCCCTTCACCGGGCAGGAGCACCGCCTCGAGCGCTACTATCCCCGTCTCGTCACCCTGCTCGACTACGTGCCCGAAGCCCGTCTGGTGGTCGAGGACGGGACCCAGGCCCGGGTCGACGCCTTCTACGAGCAGATGGACGAGGCCGGAGCCCGCCGGGCGCCGCGCGGCGCCCGGCCGGAGGGCGGCGAGGGGCTCTACCTCGCCCCCGAGGCGTGGCGGGCCGCCGTGGCGGAGCGCACCCGTGCGGTCGCCACGGACGCGGCGGCGGAGCCGGTGGCGGTGCCGGTCTTCGCTCGGGAGCGCCGGCCCGAGGCGGCCTTCGCCAAGGCGATGCGCGAGCGGCTGAAGGCCGGGGACATCGTCGTCCTGGCCGGCTCCCGCCAGCCGCTGCGGCGCCTCGTGCGCCAGGCCGGCAAGATTGCCGAGCGCCCGGTCCGGCTGATCGACGGCTGGTCCGACCTCGCCGACGCGGCCCCGGGCGACATCCTCGCCTTGGAGGCGCCGGTCGGGGCCGGCTTCCGGGTTCCCGCCAGGGGCGCGACGGTGTTCGCCGCGGCGGACCTGTTCGGGCCGGATGCCGCCGTCGCCGGCACCGCCCGGGCGATCCTGCCGATGGGCGAGGTCGACCTGCGCCCCGGCGACGTCGCGGTCGACCGCGACCACGGCCTGTGCGTGTTCGAAGGGCTCGAGCCGGTCGAGACGGCGGCGGGCATTGCCGCGGAAGCCGCCTCCGAACCCTCCGAGGCCCTGCGCCTGCGCTTTGCCGGCGACGCGATCCTGATGGTTCCGGTGACCCAGGCCGACCGGATCTGGCGCTACGGCCCGGAGCCGGATGCCGTCACCCTGGACAAGCTCGACGGCGGCACCTGGGCCCGCCGCCGCCTGGAGGCCGAGGCCACCATGGCGCGCACCGCCCGGGCGATGCTGGAGGCCGCCCGCGCCCGCCGGGACACCGAGGCTCCGGTCCTGGCGCCGCCCTCCCGCGACATGGAGCGGTTCGCCGCCGGCTTCGGCTACGCCCCGACCCCGGACCAGGCCGCCGCGGTCGACGCGCTGATGGCCGACCTCGCCTCCGGCCGGCCCATGGACCGGCTGGTCTGCGGCGATGTCGGCTTCGGCAAGACCGAGGTCGCGCTGCGGGCCCTGGCGGCGACGATTTTTGCCGGCAAACAGGCTGCGCTGATCGCCCCGACCACGGTGCTGGCCCGCCAGCACGCCGAGACCCTGCGCCGGCGGTTCGGCCGCTTCGGCATCGAGGTCGCGCAGCTCTCGCGCCTGGTCTCGCCGGCCGAGGCCAAGCGGGTGAAGGCCGGGCTGGCCGACGGTTCGATCCAGCTCGTCGTCGGGACCCAGGCGCTCGCCGGCCGCGGCGTGCGATTCGCCGATCTCGGCCTGACCGTGATCGACGAGGAGCAGCGCTTCGGCGCCAAGATGAAGGCGGACCTGCGCCGCCTCGCCGAGGGCGGACACGTTCTGACGCTCACCGCCACCCCGATCCCGCGCACCCTCCAGGCGGCGCTCGTCGGCCTGCAGAGCCTCAGCGTAATCGCCACGCCCCCGGTGATGCGCCAGCCGGTCCGGACCGTGGTGGCGCCGTTCGAGGCCGACGCGGTGCGCGAGGCCCTGATCCGCGAGCATCGCCGGGGCGGGCAGAGCTTCGTCGTCTGCCCGCGCATCGAGGACATCGCCCCCATGGCCGAGCGCCTGCGCGGCCTCGTCCCGGGTCTCGACGTGCTGGTGGCGCATGGCGACCTGAAACCCTCGGCCATGGACGAGGTCATGGTCCGCTTCGCCGACGGGGACGGGGACGTGCTGCTCGCCACCGCCATCGTGGAGAGCGGGCTCGACGTGCCCCGGGCCAACACGATGCTGGTCTGGGAGGCGGCCCGGTTCGGGCTGGCGCAGCTTCACCAGTTGCGCGGCCGCGTCGGACGGGGCCAGCGGCGCGGGGTCGTGCACCTGCTCAGCGATCCGGCCGCGCCGCCCCCGCCGCAGTCCCTGCAGCGCCTGCGCGCCCTGGAGGCCCTCGACCGCCTCGGCGCCGGCTTCGCGGTCAGCGCCCGCGACCTCGACCTGCGCGGCGCCGGCGACCTCGTCGGCGAGGACCAGGCCGGCCACGCCAAGCTGGTCGGGCTCGGCCTCTATCAGCACCTGCTGCAGCTGGCGCTCACCGCCGCCAAGGGCGAGCCGGCCGAGGATTGGAGCCCGGAGATCGAGATCGGGCTGCCGAGCCGGATCCCGGCCGATTACGTCCCGGAGCCGGAAATCCGCCTGAGCCTCTACACACGGCTGCTGCGCCTGCGTGACGGTGAGGCGATCGAGGCGCTCGCCGGCGAGGTCGAGGACCGCTTCGGCACGCCGCCGGCGCCGGTCCTGGCCCTGTTCACCCTGGCGCGGCTGCGGGCCGCCTGCTGCGGGCTGGGCGTGGCCCGGCTCAGCGGCGGTCCCCAGGGCGTCGCGGCCGATATCCGGCCCGACCGGCCCCTGCCGCCGATGCCGGCTGAGGACGGGATCATCCTGCGCGCGGGGCGCGTGGTCTGGCGGCAGGCCTGCGCCGACGCGGAGGCGCGCGCGGGCCTCGCGGCGGATCTGCTCGACCGCATCCGGACCGCCCGGGACCGCGCCGCCTGAGGCGGATCCGAACCCGGGCGGCCCTCACGCGCTTGTGAGCGCCGCCCGGGCCAGACCGGTAAATTCGTATCAGTGACAGCGGGCCCGCCGCAGCCCATCTGCGGCGGGCCACATCCCGACCGAGCGCCCCGTGCCACCCGGCGGCACGCCGGACCGGTCGGGTCCCGACGTTGTACCGGGGGCTCTTGCCCTTTTGTCTCCGGTACGGCCGCATGGCCGGGCGCCCATGACCCCGTGCAAGGCGGGTGCCCGGCCTGTCGTCCGCGGAGGCCGGGCCGGGCGATCGGCCTGATCCGGAGTTGACCGGCGCCGTCCGCTCGGGCCTTCTCACCCAGAACGGGAGACGCTCGGGTTCGATGGAATTTCTCCGCGATCCTGCGCCGACCCGGAGTCAACCAGGGAGGTACCATGCACGTCACGATTGAGCAGGCCGAGCGGGCGATCGCCGCAGCACGGGCGAAGGCCCAGGAGCTGGGCACCCAGATGTGCATCGCGGTCGTCGATTCGGGCGGCAACCTGAAGGCGTTCCACCGCATGGACGATGCCTGGGTCGGCTCGATCGACATCGCCCACAAGAAGGCCAAGACCTCGGTATTCTTCGGGATGATGACCGGCCAGATCGGCCAGCTGTCCCAGCCGGGCGGCCCGCTCTACGGCATCGAGCATTCCAATGACGGACTGATCACCTTCCCGGGCGGTATCCCGATCGTCGACGCCGACGGTGTCATGTCGGGCGCGATCGGCGTCAGCGGCTCCACGGTGGAGAACGATCACACCGTGGCGGAGGCCGGTGCCAAGGCCATCGGCCAGACCGAGCTCCCGGCCCATCCCTGGCGGACCTGAGACCGCTCCGGCCCCGGCCTTACGGGTCGCGCTGCGCGAGCGCCCGGCCGATCCCGAGCAGCAGCATGCTCGAGATCAGCCGGAGGTTCTCGTCGCCGTAGCGATCGAGCGCGGAATGGACCCGGATGCATTGGTCGGCAGCGGATTCCAGATGCTTGATCTGCGCCGCGTCCGCGTCCAGCCCGGCCGGGAGGGAGCTGGGATAGAGATCCGTGACATCGATATAGGCGCCGCGCCCGCGCAGCGCCCCGCCGGTATCCGGGGCCAGGCGGCCGCGATTGAGGATCCAGCGGACCTCGCCGGTCGCGCTCAGGACGCGGAATTCCAGCGAGACCAGGCCGCCGGTCCGGCGCACCTTGCGGATCCGGTCGAACACCCAGCCGCGATCCTCGGGGTGGATGCGCCCCAGGGCCACGTCCAGCGGCAGGGGCTTGCCGGCAAAGCTCGGATTTCCGGACAGCAGGGTGGCCGCGCCCGCGTCGAGCACGGAGCGGCCGGCCAGGACATCCGTGTCCCAGGTCCCGACAAATCCCGCATCTTGCAGGGCGGAGGTCGCCGTGGAGGCCAACGCCATTCAATCCCCCGAAGCGGCTGTGTCGGGCCCGGCACCCGACAACCTGCTGCGACACAAGCCAGCGTCAATTCGGTTGTCGGCGAATCGATCCAAGTCCGGCGCCGCCCCGCGCCCTGACATGTCGTCACGGGTCTCCGGCACCGGGTCGACGCCGCGAGCCCGCCGGCGGGCCGAGCAAACCCGGCGTAAAGCATTTCGTGATGCGGTCTCGGCGCCGTTGAGACTGTATCCACGTCGGCGGTGAGCACCCACGATGCTCGGATACCGTATCGTTCCAGGTCTTTTGATGCGCAGCTACATCTTCCGGGCGATCCGCCGCGAGCCGGACGGGATGCTCGGCCCGGACCTGTACCGGCAGGCCTTCAAGGCTGCCGGCGACGCGGCCGCGGTGGCTGCGGCCAAGCGGATCGCTCTCGATCTGGCCGAGCTCGGAGCCAACGCGGTCTACGTGACCGCCGAGGATGGACGGGCGATCTGGAGCCTGCACGCGCAGGACTTCCCCGATCCGCGCCTCTGACCGACGATGTCCGCCCCCGCCGCCCCGTCCCTGGTGCTGCGCGGCATCACGGCCTAACCTCGTCGGCTCCGGTATACGGCCGGCCAGGGCGCGCGGGATCACACCAGCATGGATCGCACCAATCTCCCGCTCTCGCAGGAGCGCCTCTGGGACAGCCTGATGGAGCTCGCCCGGATCGGCGCGCTCCCCAACGGCGGCAACGACCGGCAGACCCTCACCGACCGGGACGCCGAGGGGCGCGCCCTGTTCCAGCGCTGGGGCGAGGCGATCGGGCTGACGCTCACCGTGGACCGGATCGGCAACATGATCTTCCACCGGCCGGGCCGGGACCCGGGCCGGAAGCCGGTCGCCATCGGCAGCCATCTCGACACCCAGCCCACCGGCGGCAAGTTCGACGGACCGCTCGGCGTGCTCGCCGGGCTGGAGATCCTGCGCGCCCTGCACGAGGCCGGGATCGAGACCGAGGCGCCGCTCCTGCTGATCAACTGGTGCAACGAGGAGGGCGCGCGCTTCGCCCCGCCGATGAGCGGCAGCGGCGTCGCCATGGGGATCGTCCCGGAGGCCGACGTGATGGAGACCCGCGATCTCGACGGCCGCGTCTTCGGCGAAGAGCTGCGCCGGATCGGCTGGCAGGGGGAGGCGGATCCCGCGGCTCTTCGCGGGATCGGCGCCTACTTCGAATTGCACATCGAGCAGGGCAAGCGCCTCGAGGATGCCGGCCTGACCATCGGGGTGGTCGACCGCGCGCTCGCCCAGATCTGGTATGAGATCACCGTGCTGGGCGAGGAGGCCCATGCCGGCAGTCCCATGGCCGGGCGGCGCGACGCCATGATGGCCGCCGCGGCGCTGATCGGGTCCCTGGAGGACATCGCCCGGGACGCCGTCGGCCCGGAGGGCGAGCGCGGCCGCGCCACCGTGGGGGTCCTGAAGGCCGAGCCGGCGAGCCGCAACATCACCCCGGGCCGGGTCTGGTTCAGCCTCGACACCCGCCACGGCGATCCCGGGCAGCTGGAGGCGATGCGCGGGCAGATCCTGACCCGGGCCGACGCGCTGTCCGCAGAGCGGGGCGTCACGATCCGGGTCGAGGAGTTCTGGCGCGCGCCGCTCACGCCCTTCGACCCGGTGCTGGTCGACCGCGTCCAGGCGGCCGCCGAGGCGCGGGGCCATGCCTGGACCCGGATGCCGACCGCGATCTATCACGATGCCGTCTACTGTGCCCGGATGGTGCCGGCGGCCCTGGTGTTCTGCCCGTGCCACGGCGGCATCAGCCACAACGAGGCCGAGAGCATCACGCCGGACTGGGCTCGGGCCGGCATGGAGGTGCTGGCCGACGCGGTGCTGGCCACCGCCGGTCTCGCACGCGCCTGAGGAGGCTGGTTCGGCATGTCCGACGACAACGTCATCCGCCCGACCTTCGGCGCTCCCCGCCCGGCCGCGCCCCCGGAGCCCGATCCCGGGCAGCCGCCGATGCGCCTGTTCGGTGCGGCGGCGGGCCACCGGGTCGGCCTGATCCGCGACCCGGCCGCCCAGGAGGGCGACGTGTTCCGGATCGTGGTCGGCCCGGAGGACGAGCACGCCGTCGAGACGGTGGCGCTGCTGCCGGCGGCGGGTGACACGGAAGGGGAGGCGGAGCGGATCGGCTTCGCGATCCTGCGGGCGCTCGAAGTGGTCGAGGGTGCGGTCTGATCCGGACTGCCGGCCCGGCCGGTCAGGCGATCGGCTTCGGCTTGATGATCGGCGAGCGGGTGAGGCTCTGGATCTCGCGGCCGGGCCGTCCGGCCTTGAGGGCGATCTCCTCCTCCTGCTCGGCGATGACCTGCCGGGCCGGCTCGTCGCCGTCCAGCCCGCCGAGGATCTCGGCCGGGACGCGCCGGTTCGAGGCCCGGGAGCCGTCCTCGAAGACGACGTCGAACAGAATGAAGCCCCGTTCCTGGGGTCTCGACTTGATGCGCTTAGCCATAGGTGCTGATACGCCAGCGCGATCCCGCGTGGCAGGGGGCACCGCCGCGCAGGGGGTTGCGCCGCGCGCAGCGCCGAACCCGCCCGCGGCCCCGCTCTCGCCGTGATCTTTCGTGCCGACGGTCCCGGACCGGCCGCACCGCCAATCGAGGAAACGTCCGTGATACCCTGGGTTCATCTCGACACCGGCTCCGTCCCGGGGGGCGGCACCGATCTGCGCCTGATGCAGCGGGGCGACGAGTTCTCGATCCTGGCCGACACGATCGAGCTGATGAACAACCGCCGCAGCGGCTCCGAGGCGGCGCTCGCCGCGATGACCTGCGAGCGGCTCAGGGACCGGCCCCGGGCCCGGATGCTGATCGGCGGCCTGGGCATGGGCTTCACCCTGCGGGCGGCGCTCGAGGGTCTCGGCCCGGACGCGCGGGTCGTGGTGGCCGAGCTGGTGCCGGCCGTGATCGCCTGGGCCCGCGGCCCGCTCGCCCATGTCTTCGGCGATTGCCTGGACGACCCCCGGGTCGACGTGCAGGAATCCGACGTGAACCGCCTGATCCAGGCGGGGCCGGGCCAGTACGACGCCATCCTGCTCGACGTCGATAACGGCCCGGAGGGGCTGATGCGCCGCTCGAACGACCGGCTCTACGACAATTGGGGCCTCAAGCGGGCCCGCTGGGCCCTGCGGCCGGGTGGCATCCTGGCCGTCTGGTCGGGCGCCCCGGACCGGAAGTTCAAATCGCGGCTGCAGCGCTCCGGCTTCGCGGTCGAGGAGGCCCGCGTCCACGCCAGCGGCCGCGGCAGCGGACCCAAGCACGTGGTCTGGCTCGGCACCCGGACCGAGGGGCCGGTCGCGCCGGATCGGCCGGAGACCGGCCGCCCGAAAGCCGCCCGGTAACCGCCGGGCTGCCGCCCACGGTCGCACCCCCTGGGCCGGCGCGCGGGAATCCGCACATGCGGGTCATGGGTGCGAATGGCGGGCATCTCTACACGGTCGAGGTCAGGCCGAGCCGGCATGACCCGGGCCGCTTCACGTGGGCGATCCGCGACCGCGGCAAGCTGGTCCGCGGCTCGTACCGCCCGCATGCCTCCGAGGGGGCCGCCCGGGCGGTCGCCCTGGCCGAAGTGGACCGGCTCATCGGGCATGACGAGCCGCAGAACGACGGCTGACCGGCCGGAGCTATGGTCTGGACGCGCATCTCAACAGCCAGGCCGTGTCATCTATGCATGCAGAAACAAACCTCGGTCTGTTGCATGCCGCAATGCGGTAGCCTATCTGTGCAGTGCGGGATGGCGATGGCGTCGCGATCCCGCTGCCCTTCTTGGGCGTTTCCTCCCTAGACTTCGGGCCGCTCCTTCGGGAGTGGCCTTTTTTCTGTGCTGTATCCGCCGCGGGATATACGCCTGAGATCCGCGCCCTGGGCCCGGAGCTTCGGTCAAGCGGAACCATGACCTTGGCTGTTCGTTCTGCCGTCATGGAACACTACAGATCCACCCTTGCGACGACCGCGATCGCCGTATTCGGCCTGGTCGTAGCCGCCCATACTCTGCATCCGGGCAATTACGAGGTGCAGCCGCGCCCGGTCCGGACAGAGGCGGCGCAGGCCGCGCCGTCGACCTGGATGGATCCGCCGGCCCGGATGGCCGGCACGATCAAGCCCGAACCCGCCGTCTCCGAGACTGCGCGCGCGCCCGCTTCCGACCTGCTGTCGCCCCGGCTGGCCGCCGCACTGCCGCCGGGCGCCGTCACGGCCCCGGCGCTGCCGAGCGCGCTGGTCGCTCCCGCCGAGAAGGCGCGGAAGACGCTCGTGGCGAACCGGGTGAAGGTGGCGGATCGCGGCCTGCGTCGGACCGCCCGCCTGCGCCATGCCGGCCTGGACCGCACTGCGGCCGTCGTCGAGCCGATTGTCGCCGCCGCACCGACCCCGGCACCCGCGCAGGCGGCCCAGACAATCGATCCGATCGGCGACCTGATCCGCGGCCTCGGCCTCGCTCACGACAGCGAGGGCTGAGCCGGGCCGGGCTCAGCCACACCCGCCCACCCGCTACTGGACGTGGATGGTCAGCTTCATCTTCGGGTGGATGCCGCACTGGATGACGAAATCCCCCGGCTCCTTCAGGACCAGGCGGGTCTCGGTGCCGGGCTCCTGATCGCCGGCATCGAAGGAGAACCTGTCCGCCTCGATGAAGGCGTGGTGGGTCTGGTTGGCATCTTCGTTGCGCAGGGTGATCGTGTCGCCGCGCCGCAGGAACAGGTCGGTCGGCACGTAGTGACGTCCCTTCTGCAGGACGAGCCGGGTCGTGGCCGACAGCGTCGCCCAGGCCGCGTGCGGCGCGACGCACAGACCCGCCAGAACCACCGTCCCGACGAGGAGCAAGGGCTGCAGGCGCCGGTCGCGAAGGGGCATGTTGGGTGTCCGCTGGAAAATGGGATGCGCCGGGGCAAGGGATAAAGACCGGATCGCCCGCCGAGCGGCCCGGGAAACCGCGACGCCCATGGTGCGCCGAGGCCCTCAACATCCCGCTACGCCAAATCGTAAGATTGTCTCAATCGCGCGATGAACAAGCGTCGATATTTAAGATCTACAAGTCTTGATTGTATTCGTCGCTAGAAAGCGGCTCCCCGTCATGCGCGCCGCACAGCCTCAACGCGCCGCGCACATGCTCCCGGAAGACTTGGACCCGTGCCGGCAGATCGCGCCCGGCCAGGGTCACGGCGCGCAGCACCGCCCCGCGACTCGCCCAGGGAGCCAGCACGCGCACGAGCTGGCCCGCCGCGACCGCGCGGGCGGCGACAAGGCTCGGGATATGGCCGATCCCGGCCCCCACCAGGGTCAGGCGGTGCACGGTCGCGAAGTCGCTGACCCGGATGGCTGGGCTCAGGACGATCCGCTCGGTCCGGCCGCGGCCGTCCGTGAGGGGCAGGGCGCCCGAGCCCGGCCGATCCCGCGAGAGGATCAGGTCGTGCGCGTCGAGCCCGGCCAGGTCGGCGGGCGCCGGGCGGCGCAGCAGGTAGGCGGGCGCGGCGTAGAGGCCGACCGACAGGGTCGCCAGGACGACGGCCCGGTAGCCGGTCTCCTCCGCGCCGCCGAGCCGGAGGGCGAGGTCGATCCGGTTGGCCGCCAGGTCAAGGCGGGCGTCGGTGTTCAGCATCTCCACCGTGATCTGCGGATAGGCTGCCCGGAAGCTCGCGACGATCTCCGGCATCACCTCGATGCCGAAATCGATGGAGGTGGTCAGGCGCAGATGGCCGGCCGGCACCGTCCGGGCGTCGCGGGCGGTCTCGGCGGCCTCGTCGAGGAGCGCGAGGCTCTCATGGGCCTTGGCGTAGAAGGCCAGCCCCTCCGCGGTCGGCGAGACCGCCCGCGAGGTACGGGCCATCAGCCTCGTGCCGAGCGCCCGCTCCAGCCGGGACAGGCGCCGGCTGACGCTGCCCTTGGTTTCCCGCAGGCTCGCGGCCGCGGCCGTGACGGTGCCGAGATCGACCACCGTGCAGAAGGCGCGCACGTCGTCGAGGCCGCCCTGGAAGGTTTCCGTTCTCGCAACCATGGGGTTCCGGATAGCAGGCTCAACCGCGGCCGTGAACGGGTCTACAGGGCGGCTGCGGCGCACCGAATCGCGCACGATCGTCTGCTGTGTAGGAGACACCCTTGAAGTCGATTCTCGCCTCCGGCCTTCTGGCCCTCCTGGTCGCCACCCCCGTCCTGGCCCAGTCCCCCGCGACCCGCGACCCGGCCCAGATCCAGGCCGGCACCTACGCGGTCGATCCCAACCACACCCAGGTCGGCTGGCGGGTCTCCCATATGGGCTTCTCGAACTATGCCGGCGGCTTCTCGGACGTGTCCGGCACCCTCGAGCTGCAGCCGAAGAACCCGGCGGCCGCGAAGCTGTCGATCAAGATCCCGGTCGCCTCCGTGACCACGACCAGCGCCAAGCTCACCGACGAGCTGAAGGGCGACCAGTGGCTCGACGCGGCCAAGTTCCCCGACATGACCTTCGTGTCCACCAAGGTCACCCCCGAGGGCAAGGACAAGGCGAAGGTGACCGGCAACCTCACGCTCCACGGCGTGACCAAGCCGGTGACGCTGGACGTCACCCTGGTCGGGGCCGGCGTGAACCCCCTGAGCAAGAAGGTCACGGTCGGCTTCGACGCCACCGGCACGCTCAAGCGCTCCGAGTTCGGGGTGAAGACCTACCTGCCGCTGATCGGCGACGACCTGCACCTGACCATCGCGGGCGCCTTCGAGCGTCAGGACTGACCCGGAACCGCGGGGCGGGAGGATGGCCATGGCACCCGACGCATCGGCGCGGCGCTACTCCGCGGTGGCCATCCTGCTGCACTGGGCGAGCGCGCTGGGTGTGCTCGCCCTGATCGGCATGGGACTGACCATGACCCATGCCGGGCTGGCGCCGATGCGCCTGTTCCCGCTCTACCAGTGGCACAAGTCGGTCGGGATCACCGTGCTGGTCCTGACCGGGCTGCGCCTCGCCTGGCGGCTGGCTCACCGGCCGCCGCCCTATCCGGCGGCCATGCCGGCCCGGGAGCGCCGGGCGGCGGGGGCGGCCCACGCCCTCCTGTACGGGCTCCTCATCGGGCTGCCGCTGACCGGCTGGGCCGTGGTCTCGCTCTCGCCGTTCAACATCCCGACGGTGCTGTACGGGCTCGTGCCCTGGCCGCACCTGCCGCTCGCGCCGCTCCTGACCGATCCCGCGGGCGCGGAGGGGCTGCTCAAGGCGCTTCACGCCTACGGCGCCTGGATCCTCACAGCGCTGCTGGTGCTGCACGTGGCGGCGGCGCTGCGCCACCATCTTCTCCTGCGGGACGGCGTGCTGGGGCGGATGCTGCCCGGCCGCCGCCCGGCGGGGCTCCCCGACGCCCTGGAATCGCCCCGATGATGCCGCGCCGCCTGCGCCTCGCCCTGTGCCTGTCGGCCGCCTTGTCGGGTGCCGTCTCCCCCGCGCTATCCGCCCCGTGGGCGGTTGATCCGGCCCGGAGCGCGATCCGGTTCTCGGGCGTGCAGGTCGGGACCCCGTTCTCCGGACGCTTCGAGCGCTTCGAAGCCCGGGTGGAGTTCGACCCCGCCAAGCCCGAGGCGGGCCGCGCCACGGTGCTGGTCGATCTGGCCAGCGCCCGCACCGGCGATACCCAGCGCGACACGGCCCTGCCCCAGAAGGACTGGTTCGACGTGGCGAGCGCCAGCCACGCGCGCTTCGAGGCGAGCCGCTTCGTCGACAAGGGCGGGGGCGACTACGAGGCCGTCGGCGACCTGACGATCCGGGGTACGAAACGCCCGCTGACGCTGCCCTTCCACCTGTCGCTCGACGGCGACCGGGCGCACGCCACCGGGCATGTCGGCCTCGTCCGCACCGCGTTCGGTGTCGGCCAGGGCGCCTGGGCCTCCGGGCAATGGGTCGCCCTCGAGGTCGGGGTCGATGTCGACCTCGTCGCCACCGCCCGGCCCGACGCTCCGGCGGAGAGGCACTGAGCGCGCGCCGCCGACCCGGATGCGGGCTCGGCGTGAGGCCCGGCCACCGCGGAAACCCCCTCCAAACCGACGCACCGGAACGCGCCGTCTCCGCGTGGTTCGGGAGGGCGGCGGGGCGCCTGTTTTTCGCGCACAACCGACGTGCTCTGACACACCTAAGACCTGAGCCGGCAGCGGTATGTCATTCCGCGGCGGCTTACTGATTTCAACGGATTGGCCGCCGGATCTACTGTCAACGAAACAAGTCCGCTCGTTATCTGGCAAAGGCGCCAATCATGAAATCACTCATCGTTGCTGGAATGCTGTCGGCGGCTTGCATGGGCTCCGCCTATGCCGGGCCCGCCATCCCCATGGATGCAGGCCTCGCGACCGGCGGCCAGACCGCTGTGACCAACGTCGCCTGGCTCAGCCGCTACGGCAAGCTCTGCTATCACGGCACGCGGTGGATCCCGGCCTGTCACGCCATCAATCGGCCGGTCGGCTACATGAGGGGACACTGGAACGCGACCCGCACCCGTTTCATCCCGGGTCGCTACTATTGAGTTCCTGTATCGCCGCGTCGATCGCACCACGAATCGTCCTGCGATCAACGCGGCGATCGAACGGCACAGCCCGCGATCCCGATCATCACCCTGAGCGCGGCGCCGCCGATCCGTACGATCGCCCCGGCCGGATGCGCCCAGGCGCAGGATCCCCCGCAAAGTCTGGTTGGACGTCGTCATGAGCAAGCGCGTTCTCGGCGCCCTTCTGGGGGCGTGTGCCGGTGTCATCGCGACCGTGAGCGTCGCTCCGCCGGCCGTGGCGGCCCCGCCTGCGCTTGCGTCCGGGACCTGCGACACGGACGAGCCGACGGCCTGCATGAACCGCCACGGCGAGGGCGCGGCCCGCAGCCTATCCAAGGCCTACGGGAAGGCGACCGGCCAGGTCGATGCGCTCTGCGCCGAGGCCGTCAGCTCCGGGATCGCGTATTGCCTGGAGGCCGCTCAGCAGGTTGCCGACAAGGACCTCAACGCGACCTATGCCCGGGCCCTGGCGTCGATCGGCGACGACGCCGAAGGCCGGACATGGCGCGCGCGTCTCAAACAGGCGCAGCAGGCCTGGCTGCGTTTCCGCGACGCCGATTGCGGGGATCTCACCGTCTCCGAATGGGGGAGCGGCACGGGAGCCGGCCCGGCGATGTCGGCCTGCCTCATCGCCCATACCGTGGAGCGCACCGCCGAACTCCGCCGACGCTACGACCGTCGGTGACGGTCACAGGCAAGGGCAAGGGCAAGGGCAAGGGGTCGGGCGGCCCGGGCCGCACTTCTACGCCCCCGGCTGGTCCTCGGAGCCGGTGCCCAGGGCCCGCTGCACCATCACGCTGTCCGACCAGCGCCCGTATTTGAAGCCCACCGCCTTCAGGTAGCCGACGCGGACGAAGCCGCAGGTCTCGTGGAGGCGCAGGGAGGCTTGGTTCTCGGCGTCGATGTAGCCGATCATCTGCCGGTAGCCGCCGGCCGCGCAGGCCTCGATCAGCGCCGGCAGGAGGCGGCGCCCGATCCCGGCATGGAGGTGGTCGGGATGCACGTAGATCGAGTGCTTGAGGGTGTAGCGATAGGCCGGGCGCTTCCGGAACGGCACCGCGTAGGCGTAGCCCGCCACCTGGCCGCCGCGCTCGGCGACGAGGTGGGGCAGGCGCTTCTTGCGCATGGTCTTGCGCCGCCGCTTCAGGTCGTCGGGCAGCAGGCGCGCCTCGTCGTCGAAATCGGCGACGTTGCCGACGCCCTTGCCGATATGATGTTCGTAGATCGCCACCATGGCCTCGACATCCGCGTCCGAGGAGGCGCGGATAATGATGTCCGGGCTCGGACGCACCGGGACCGGGGCGCCCGCCTCGGGCTCGATCTCCATCAGGCGCCGTCCCGCACGACGTAGGTGTGGAAGCGGATCCGCCCGTCCGGATCGACCTCGCGGTAGACGCCCTGGATCTCGGCCTCGAAGCCCGGGAACAGGTTGGCGGAGGCCTCGAACATCTTGAAATAGTCGAGCATCGGCTTGGCGCGGTCATCCAGGCGCTCGCCCGGCAGCACGGTGCCGATGCCCGGCGGGTAGACCAGCATCAGGGTCGTGGCGATGCGCCCCTCGGCCTCGGCGATCGGCACGTAGTCGACCTTGTTGCGGGTCAGCATCTGGGCGGCCTTCTTGGGCGCCATCACCATCTCGGGCAGGTGCTCGGGGGCGAATTGCCGCCGCTGGAGCGCGGAGGTGCCGGCCTCCCGGTGGAAGGCGTGGAACTCGGCGCAGAGGTCGCGCAGGCGCACCCCGCGATAGCGGTTGGGCCGGCGGTTGACGAATTCCGGCATCGCCTCCTCGAGCGGCACGTTGTCGTCGTGGAGCCGCTTGAAGGCGACCAGCCCCGAGATCAGGGTCCCGGCCTTGGAGGATTCGACGCCGGGCGTCAGCAGGAAGAGCAGCGAGTTCAGATCGTTCTTCTCGGCCACGATCCGGTTCTCGCGCAGGTACTGCGCGACGATCGGGGCCGGCACGCCGTGATCGGCATAGGCCCCCGTGGCCCGGTCGAAGCCCGGGGTGAGCACCGTCAGCTTGTTCGGGTCGGTGATCGCGTAGCCCGGCGCCACGTGGCTGAAGCCGTGCCAGGCCGCCCCCGGGGTGAGCTCCCAGTAGCGCGGCTCGGATGCGAGCGCGTCGGTGGGCACCCGCTCCCAGGCGATCTCGGCGCCGTCCGGGCCGGTCACCCGGTCGGGGACGAACGGGTCGAAGAACCAGCGCCGCAGCGGATCGGCCTCGTTCTCCTCGAATTCCCGCCGGATCGCCCGGACCTTCTTGCGCCACTCGATCCCGAGCCGGATCGTGTCGTCCCACAGGATCATGCCCGAGCGGCCCTTCATCATCTGGGCGCCGACATCGAGGGAGGCGAAGAGCGGGTAGAACGGCGAGGTCGAGGCGTGGACCAGGAAGCTCTCGTTGAGGCGCTTGTGCTCCACGCGACGGGTCTGGCCGCGGATATGGCCGTCGCGGGTGTGGATCTGCGACGCCTGGGAGAAGCTCGCGAGCTGCTTGTGGGTCGATTGCGTGGCGACGATGCCCGGCGAGGTCTCGTCGAGCCCGGTGAGCCCCATGGCAAAGCGGCGGGCGAAGAGCGGGTGGAACTTCATGAAGCCCGCCCAAGCCTCGTCGAACAGGATGTAGTCGCAGAGGTGGCCGATCTTCTCCAGGATCTCCTGCGCATCGTAGATCGTGCCGTCATAGGTGCATTGCTCGATCACCGCGACCCGGAACGGCCGCTCCCGGCGCCAGGCCTCGGGATCGGTCACCAGCGGATTGCTCCGGATCTTCTCCCGGATCCGGGTCTCGTCCAGGGCCTCGTGATAGATCGGGCCGATCAGCCCGAAGGCGTTCCGGTCGGTCTCCAGGAAGATCGGGATGCCGCCGCCCAGGAACAGGGCGCCGTGATGGGCCGCCTTGTGGTTGTTGCGGTCGAACAGGACGAGGTCGTCCTCGGCCACCAGCGAGGACAGCACGATCTTGTTGGAGGCCGAGGTGCCGTTGAGGACGAAGTAGGTCTTTTCCGCCCCGAAGATCCGGGCGGCCTCCTTCTGGGCCTTGAGGGCCGGACCCTCGTGGGTCAGCAGGTCGCCCAGATCGAGCACCGAATTGTCGAGGTCGTCGCGGAAGATCGCCTCGCCGAGATGCTCGACGAAGATCCGGCCGATCGGCGAGCGGTTGTAGAAGATGCCGCCGTTATGGCCCGGGCAGGTCCAGAGCTGGTTGCCCTTCTCGGCATAGTCCACGAGGGCGCCGAAGAACGGCGTCTTGAGGGTCTCGGCATATTGCGTCACCCGGCTGACCAGTCCGCGGGCGATGAATTCGGGGGTCTCTTCCGCCAGGAAGATATAGCCGTCGATGAAGTCCAGGAGCTCGACCGGGATGTCCTCCAGCCGCTTGCGGCGGACCATGATGACGATCGGCATCTCCAGGCCGCGCTTGCGCATCATGTCGATGAGCGCGGCGGCCTTGCCGTCGAGGCCGCGCTTGCCCCAATCGACCACCATGCAGCCGATGGCGGCATCGGTCTGCACCGCGATGGCCGCGTCCTCGACGCGCCGCGCCCGCACCACCTCGAAGCCGCGATTCTCCACCGCCGCCACGATCTGGGCGACGCGCGCGCCCTCCAGGTCGTCCGGATCGAAGGCGGGGGTGCACATCAGAACCGTGAAGCGACGGTGGAAATCCATGGAGCCCCTCTCAGCCTTGCAAGCAGCGAGTGGCTTTCTGGCCCATCTGCGACGTTTGCATGACATCGCCCGGGATCACGGCCGAAACCGGCTCGGGAATCCATGCGCTCAGGCGCCGATCACCTCGGCCATGGGCCTGACCGCGATCCCCCGGTCTGCGAGGTCGGCGCGCAGCTGCGCGGCCATCGTGACGGCCCCGTGGGTGTCGCCGTGGACGCAGATGCTGTCGATCCGGGCCGGGATGCGCCGCCCGGACAGGCAAAGAATCGCGCCGTCCGCGAGCATCCGCACGACGCGCTCGGCCGCCTCCACGGGATCGTGCAGCACCGCCCCCGGCAGCTTGCGCGACACTAGGTTGCCGGTATCGGCATAGGCGCGGTCGGCGTAGATCTCCCGGGCCAGAGGCAGGCCGAGCCGCTCGCCCGCCCGCTCGGTCTCGAGGCCGGGCATCACCACGAAGATCAAGTCGCGGTCGAGGGTGCGAATTGCCCGGGCCACCGCCAGGGCGAGATCCGCGTCCTCATTGGCGATGTTGCCCAGCGCCCCGTGGGTCTTCACGTGCCGCACCGGGCAGCCGGCATCCTGCGCGAGCGCCAGGAGCGCGCCGACCTGGTAGAGCACGGCCTTCTCGACATCGGCCGGGCGCTCACCGTGGATCGGGCGCCGCCCGAAGCCCCAGAGATCGAGGAAGCCCGGATGCGCCCCCGCCTGGACGCCGGCCTGGGCGGCAAGCGTCAGGGTCTCGTGCATGACCAGCGGATCGCCGGCGTGGAACCCGCAGGCGATGTTGGCCGAGCTGGCGATCGCCAGCATCCCAGCATCGTCGCCCAGGCGATAGACGCCAAACCCCTCGCCCATGTCGCAGTTCAGGTCGACGATCATCCGGGTCCCTCGCAAGCGCGGCGGCTCCGCGTATTCAAGGGTCGGACCAAACGCATCACCCGGTGTCTCAGCGCGAGGGCGGTTGCCCGGACGGAGCGGGCGTCGCGCGAACCCCGAAACGTCCGCGCCGTCATTCCGGCTCGCGGGCAGGAACGGCGCCTCAATCGAGTGGGTACCGGCTCAGGATATCCTCGGTCCGCTGGACGGTCTTGTCGTATTGGCAGGCATACAGCGCGCCGGTGGTGCCGCTACCATTGTTCCACTCGCTGAAGGTGAGATCGCCGCAATCGGCGTCCCGGAAGGCGATCCAGGCGCGCTGGGCCGTTGCGAACTGAGCCTTCCAGACCGCCTTCGCGTCCTGCGGGCGGTCGTCCTGGTCGATGATCGACAGAGCCTTCCTGTAAGCCGCATTGAGCTTCGCGTCGGCGGCTTCCAGCGCCTGGTGCAGACAGGTCTGGGTCTCGGGCGTCGAGGTCGCGTCCTGGCACAGCTTGGCCGAGGGCTGGTCGGCCCGCGCGCCGGCGGACGGGAGTGCGCAAGCCCAGAATGCGGCGAGGATCAGGATCCCGGCCGGGCGCGCGGGCTTGGGTGGATACGGACGCATCTATGTCTCCCCGGGGCGAAGCGGACCGGCTCGGGCGAAAGGCCGGGCAGCATGACGCTGGCCGGAAAGGCATGAAGACTTCTTTGGCGCGTCGCACGCCCGATCCCACTTTGCACCGCTGGGTGCGGGGGCGAGGATGCAATGCTCAGACTTCGACGGGCGCTGTCGATGAGTCTCATCATGTCGTTCAGTAAAAGCATTGGACTGTCGTGTGATTCCGCAAGATTGGCCATTCGTATCTAGTTGTAGTCTCTGTTTTTGGCTTTGGAAATATAATTATTACAACGCAAAAGCACGATTTGTTTGCAGTTTATCGTTGACTTGCTTCACGCGGGATGAAACGCCGCCCGTGATCGGCTCGGCGCCGAGACAGCGAGTCGTTTCCCATGGGTATGATGCGTTCGGGCCGGTGCGTGCCGCTGTTTCGCGGCCCCCCTGCGATCCTGAGCGCCGGTGTCCTGATCCTGGTCACCGCCGGTACGGCACGGGCCGAGGATGGCCGCCCCGGATCGACCATCCAGCTCGAAGAGCTCTCGGTGGAGAGCACCGGCGCGGCGCGCGGGATCGTGCCGGCCTATGCCGGCGGTCAGGTCGCGCAGGGCGGGCGCGTCGGCCTGCTCGGCAACACTGAGGCGAAGAAATCGCCGTTCAGCATCACCAGCTACACCGACACGTTCGTGCGCGATCAGCAGGCCCGCACCGTGTCCGAGGCCCTAAGCCGCGACCCGTCGGTGCGCGCCACCCAGACCACCGGGGCGCCGTTCGATTCCTTCTCCATCCGCGGCTTCCCATCCAGCGAGGGAACGAGCGGCGAGATCGCGTTCGACGGCATCTACGGCGTCGCGCCGAGCTTTCGTGTCTTCACCGACTATGCCGAGCGGATCGAGGTGCTGAAGGGCCCGTCCGCGGCACTCTCCGGCGTCTCGCCGAACGGCGCGGTCGGCGGCGTTGTCAACGTCGTCCCCAAGCGCGCCGGCGAGGACCTGACCCGCTTCAGCCTGGATTACGGCTCGGTCGCCACGGGCGGCGGCCAGCTCGACGTCGCGCGCCGCTTCGGACCGGGCCGGGAATGGGGCGCGCGCGTCGTCGGCAGCCTGCATGGCGGCGACACGCCGTTCGCGCGCCAATCCGAGATGACCGGCGTCGGGGCGCTCGCCCTCGATTACCAGGGTGACCGTTTCCGGGGCTGGCTCTCCCTGCTGGCGCAGAACGACCGCTTCGACGCGCCCCTGCGCCCGTTCCAGCTCAGGGCCGGCGTGCCGGTCCCACGGGCGCCGGACGGCCGCCTCAACCTGACCCAGCGCTGGGAGTATTCCGATATCGACGACCGCGGCGCCCTGCTGCGGCTGGAATACGACCTCACCGACGCGGTCACGCTGTTCGCCGATGCCGGCGGCGCGCGGACGGAGGTCCAGCGCTACTTCCAGTCCGCGCCGACGATCCTCAATGCCCGCGGCGATACGACCAGCACGCCGCAATTCTACGCGATGGGGATCGCCCGCTCGACCGTCGATGGCGGCACCCGGGCCCGGTTTGACACCGGTGCCATCCACCACGCGCTCGTCGTGCAGGCCTCGGCCTACAACGAGGATACGGCCCGCCAATTCCCCGCCGGTCGCGGCGCCTATCTGTCGAACATCTATGCGCCGCGTCTGGCCGCCTACATCCCCCCGCCGATCAGTGCCGGGCGGCCGCGCCTGTCCGACAGCACGCTGTCGGGCGTCTCGGTGGCCGACACCCTGTCGGCCCTCGACGAGCACGTCCTGCTGACGGTGGGCGTGCGCCGGCAGCGGGTCGAGGCGCACAATTACCTGGCCAATGCCGGCACGCTGAGTTCCGCCTACGACAAAAGCGCGACCACCCCGGTGGTCGGCCTGGTAGTCCGGCCCTGGGACGCCGTGTCGCTCTACGCGAACTCTATCGAAGGCTTGAGCCGCGGCGATGTCGCCCCGCTGGCGGCAAGCAATGCCGGCGCGATCCTGGCACCCTACATGGCGCACCAGGTCGAGGCCGGCGTGAAGCTCGATCTCGGCCGGATCGGCGCGACGGTCAGCGCCTTCCGGATCACCAGGCCGAACGGCGAGGCGAACCCCGTCACCCGGAGCTTCGCCCAGACCGGCGAGCAGCGGATCAGCGGGCTCGAGTTCAGCGTCTACGGCGAGATCACCCCGGAACTGCGGGTGCTGGGCGGGCTCAGCCTGCTCGACGGCGTCGTGACCCGGACCGCCACCGCCGCCAATCTCGGCCACGTGCCGATCGGGGTGCCGGACGTGCAGCTCAATCTCGGCGCCGAATGGGACCTGCCCGGGCTGCCAGGCCTGACCGTCGACGGGGCGGTCATCTATACTGGGCGGCAATACATCGACCTCGCCAACACCCAGGCGCTGCCGGGCTGGGCGCGGCTCGATCTCGGCCTGCGCTACGCCACCGTGATCGACGGGCGCCGGACGACGTTCCGGGCCAACGTGCTGAACGCGACGGGGACGCGCTACTGGACCGGGGTCGCCTCGTTCGGGACGTTCTTCCAGGGCGGGCCGCGCACCTACCTGCTGTCGATGTCGGTCGACCTGTAGGCGTGGACAGGGCGCCGCCACAGGCCTCGGCGGCGATGTTTCACGGGAAACACTTTCTTAAGCCTGCCGACCCGAACCTGTGGCCCGGATGCCGTCGCCTTCCCCCGCGTCGCGCGCTAGCACGGCCCGACATGACGGTCTCGATCACGACACCCAGCTGGCGCGACCTGAAGAACGCCAAGGCCCGGGCCCGCCTGGAACGGGCGTTGCCGTCGATCTTCCCGGCCCCGGTCCTGCACCACGCCCTGACGCGGCCCCTGATCCCGCCGACCCCGCGGCTGGCGGTGGAGAGCTACTGGCGCAACCACATCCTGCGGGCCGACCGGCTGGCCCGGGCGCTGGCGGCGCGCTCCGGGACGCCGGAGGGCTGGACCTGGCAGCTCGGCGAGGGCGGCGCCGGCGGCCGGCCGGCGAGCTTCCGGATTCCACCCGCCCCGTTCCGCGAGCCAGCCTTCGCCCGCGGCCGCGGCGCCTGCTGCATCTGCGGCCAGCCGGTCTATCGGTTCGGCTGGCACCGCGACCTCTGGGGGCAGGGCGTGCCGAACGGCAAGGCCGCCTGGCACGCAGCCTGTGTCGCCGCCTGGAAGTTCTGGATCGCCCCGCATGAGCAGGTCCGGGTGCTGAAGCGCCACCAGGGGCATCGCTGCAAGGCGTCGGGCAAACGGCTGCTGCGCACCGCCGAGGTCGACCACGCCGTGCCGCTCTACCGGGTCTGGCGCGAGCACCGCGACGCGGCTTGGCCGGAGCTGCTCGGCTACTGGGGTGTGCCGAACCTGCAGGTCGTCAACCGGACCGCCCACGTCCTGAAATGCCGGGACGAGGCGGCCGAGCGGTCGCAGACCCTGCGGCTGTCCCGGTACCGGGTGGTCGAGGACGCGCTCGGCTTCAGCGTGGTCGAGGAGGAGTGAGCCGCCGTCTCAGCCGCGCGTGACCGCCTCCAGGCCGCGGGACAGGTCGGCCAGGAGATCGTCCACGGCCTCGAGGCCGATCGACAGGCGCAGCAGGCCGTCGGTGATGCCCGCGATGGCGCGCGCCTCGGGATCCATCGCCGCATGCGTCATGGTCGGCGGATGGGCGATCAAGCTCTCGACCCCGCCCAGCGACTCGGCCAGCGTGAACACCTGCAGGGTCTCCACCAGGGTCTTCACGGCGGCGCGGCCGCCGACGAGTTCGAAGCTCAGCATGGCGCCGAACCCGGCCTGCTGCGCCTTGGCGATGGCGTGGCCCGGATGGGACGCCAGGCCGGGATAGTGGACGCGGCTCACCGCCGGATGCGCATCCAGAAAGGCGGCGAGCTGCCCGGCATTCTGCTGCTGGCGTTCCACCCGGACGAACAGGGTGCGGATGCCGCGCAGGGTCAGGTAGGCGTCGAGCGGCGAGCCCGTGACTCCGATCGTGTTGGCCCAGGCGGCGAGCTCGTCGCCGACCGAGGCCTCGGCGGCGATCACGGCCCCGCCGATCACGTCCGAATGGCCGTTGAGGAACTTCGTGGTCGAGTGGACGACGAGATCCGCCCCGAGGGCGATCGGCTGCTGCAGCGCCGGCGACAGGAAGGTGTTGTCGACCACCGCCAGCGCCCCGACCGCCTTGGCCTGGCCGGTGACGCGCCGGACATCCACCACCCGCATCAGCGGATTGCTCGGCGTCTCGACCAGCACGACCTTGGGCTTCTCGGCGAGCGCTGCGGCCAAAGCCGCCGCGTCGGTCTGGTCGACGAAGATCACACGGTACTGCCCGCGGGCGGCGCGCAGGCTGAGCAGCCGGTGCGTCCCGCCGTAGCAATCATGGGGCGCCACCAGCAGGTCGCCGGGACACAGGCTCGACAGGGCAAGATCGAGCGCCGCCATGCCGCTCGACACCATCACGGCCCGGGCGCCGCCCTCGAGCTTAGCGATCGTGTCGGCGAGCTGGTCGCGGGTCGGGTTGCTGAGCCGGGAGTAATCGTACGGGCCGGGCTGCTCGAAGGCCGGAAACTTGAAGGTCGTCGATAGGTGGATCGGCGCGATCACGGCGCCGAAGGACGTATCCTGGGCCACACCGTTGGTCGCTGCGATCGTGCGGGCATCGAGTCCCTCTGGCATCGGCTCGTCCTTCCTGTGCCGGAATTGCACCGGCGCGCGTGACCGGCCGGCTTGCGAGCGCGTTCTTTATGGCGAACGGAACAGGCTTTCAAGAGAACGAAAGCCGCATCAGCAGAGCAAGCCCCGCCTGCGGAACAGGGATTGCGGTCGCGCGTCGGTACCAATCTGGCATCGCTGATGCGCGGTGTCTCAGCGCCAAGGCGGCGTCACGGCAAGAAATCCAGCCGCGACACCAGGCGGTACCCCGCGGCCGCCTCGCCGACGGCCACGCTGCACGTGGTGCCCGCCGCGAGCGTCACGCCCGGGGGCACGGTGTCGATCTGGATCCGGACGGGGATGCGCTGCGCCAGCCGCACCCAGGCGAAGACCGGATTGACGCTCGGTAGGCCCAGATGGTCCGGGACCTCGTTGACGTCGGCGATACCGTGTCCGATGCTTTCCACATGTCCGGAGATGGGCGGCTCGAAGCCCATCAGGCGGATCTGGGCGCGGGCGCCGATGGCGATCCGGGACAGCTTGGTTTCCTCGAAAGACGCGGTGATCCAGAATCCTTCGGCATCGATGATCGCGACCCGGGTCAGGCCGGCCGTCGCATAATCGCCCGGCCGCATTCGGAGGTTGGTGACGTAGCCATCCAACGGTGCCCGGACCGTCGTGCGATCGAGGTCGAGCTCAGCGACCTGGGCGGCCGCGATCGCCGCATCGTAAGCCGCTCGCGCGATCGCCGCCGTCGCGTTTGCCGGCTCGATCGTTTCAGAGGCGACGACACCGGGGCTCAACTGGCTGCGCCGGCGCGCTGTCGCGGTTTTCGGCGCCGCATCCTCGCGCTTGGCCAGGACCACAGCCTGCGCAGTGTCGAGCGCCAGCCGGAAGCGGTGTGGGGCGATGACGGAGAGGATATCGCCCCGCCGGACGAACTGGTTGTCGACGACGCGCACGTCGACGACCGTACCCGAAACCTCGAGGGTGACCCGCACGACCTCCGCGCTGACCCGCCCGTCGCGCGTCCAAGATGCCAGCCTGTAGACCCGCCACAGGGCCGTGAGCGGCATCGCCGTAGCGGCGACGATGGCCAGGGTCAGCAAGGGTCGGAGCAGGCGCTTCAGGACCGTCATGGCGGCACTCAGACGAAGACGAGGAGCAGTGCCACCGTCGCGAGGAGCACCGCGAATTCGAGCAGCGCGGGATGCCAGGCGAAGCGCAGCAGCCCGGCCCGGTCCAGGACGGCGCGCAGCCCCCTGAAGACCGGGATCGCCGCCGCGGCGGGATCGCCCTTGAGGCTTAGCGCGATGCGGGCCAGGTGGTGATGCTGGAGATGCGCCCAGACATGCCGATGTTCAGGTGGGTCCGCATGGAGGAGCGCCAGCGCGTCGCGGCGCAGAGCCGCATGGATCCGACGGGCCTGCCGCCGTGTGGAACCGGAATGACCTGGCCGGCACCGGGTGGCCACCAGACAGCCGTGCCATTCCGGATAGCGCCGACCTGTAATCCTCGGCGAATGCGAGGAGCCGGTCTAGGGCGATCACCGGGGCGGATGTTCCGACATCGGCGGCTTCGGCGCGGCCGATGCGCTCCTGCAGCGCTTGGCGAGAACCGCACCCGGGTTCGCGTGCGCGACCAGCAGCACCGTGGAGGCCGCCGAGTAGGCCGTCTCGAGTTGCAGCTCGAACGCGATCCCGAGGGCGGGGATCGCAACGGCCGTTGATCGCGCGACGTGACGACCGTGGGGCGTGAGGATGTCGATTGCATTAAGGCGATCGCCGGCGCTTCGCAGCAGGGCGGAGGCCCACATCAAGGGCCGCGCGGCGCGGCGGGTCATCGGATGACAGCCGACCGTTCGGTCACGATGCTGGGCTGTACGCTGACAGATCGGACCGATGACCGACCTATGGCCGCCGACTGAATACACGAAGTAGGATCATCCTACCTTTGATCCGAGCGGTGTCAATCTGCGTGACGACGGAGACGTAAGCCTGCTCCACGCCGCCGAGGTGGGATGCGACCGCCGTGGCGTTCGGCATTCTCTAAAAGCCGATCGGGCCAGACTTCCAGACAGTTAGCGCGCCCATCCGAAACGCCAGGAATGCGCCGCGAAGCCACGCGCCTTCCCGCCTGCCGACTCACCCGACCCTTCAGCCCACATCGCCGGCCCCGGCCGTCGGAAGCCACGGACCTCTCGCCGACCGGGGTGAAGGACGGAGCCGCACGCGCCCAGACCCACCGCGGCGCTTCCCGTGAAATGCCGGCAAAAGGGTTGTTG
>QGQJ01001159.1:0-10588 GCA_003206725.1 Blastomyces emzantsi
TTATTATTATTATTCTGAAATTGAGGAAACACGAGATGCATTCGTTAATCATGGCATGGGACCCCTCAATTCAAGCCTCTTAAACACTTGCCTGGTGGGACAACGTACTCCTGTCTAGCGAGGTTCCGTGTTCCCATTGTTCCCAGGCTGTGCGAAATACTTATATCTATATATATGTGTATAAATAGACTCTCCGAACAATGAAGAGGTTGCAAATTTTGAAACAGCTGATCCTGTACCCCGCGTGTTTTCTGATGATGAACTCTATTTGCCTTTGGAGCATTTTACGAGGGTATCCTCAAGTAAGTTCGATGTAACTGGCGAGAGAGCGATGTTTACATGGTAGGCGTTGAAGAAAAATAGTCAATTTGATATAGAACAAAACAACCCGCCCCTTGAGCTACTTTCTAACCCACTCACATAGCACTATGTACAATGGCCGGCTACCCAATTTCCTCTCCTTCAAGTTCCGCCGCTGCTTGTACACACAATTACCAACTCGTTCCCGTTTGAGAGAAGAGTCAACTCCTTGCTTGCTGCGAATTTCATGCTGTGAGTGGCCGCAACTTGGCGATAAGAAACTCCACAACCAGTCAAACACGCCCACGTCGTTTGAAGGCGAATGATAATATACGGGTCCATTCCTGCGTCGTAGGTGTCCGATGTTATCCCGCCGTTGTACGGGAGCAACCCCCTCTCGCGACTTCAGAGCCTCCTCTGCCATATGTCCGGGGCAGTGTAATCAACCCATTCGCATGGTACTCGCATTGGGCAATGATTTTCATTTCAACAGAGAGCCGATTGACGGGTTTGGTTAGATTCGCGGTTCGCGCCTAAAATGCGTCCACTGTGATACGTTACGGCCCCATACTAGAAAGCGACATGTTAGGCATTGACCTAATTCATTCGTCAAAAGGATTGGCAGCCATGGGCCTTTCGCGAACTTACATGTAGGAGGATGGGGAGCAACAAGCACATGGTTTACCTATACCAGGCTAGTGCTGTTTACTAAAAGGCCCTTCCTGGATATCTCACTATGCAGAATCTGGAAGCGGAATCCCAGTGCATAAATGTATAAAAGAGCTTTGCCTGGATATGACCTGGAAGTTAATACACCAGCACCAGCCCCCGAACTTTTCCAAATGATTAACGCTGGCTTTGGACCGTCCTTTTGAATTAGCGGATGCATACATCCGCAATAACGTGCGGGGTTACAGAGTGACGTGTCCCATCCGGGGCATCCAGAAATGCCGGCAATTGTCGACTGGGCGGCAGGTAAAACAGCTTGACATTGCGATTTCTTTTTTCGAAAACGGAACTATTAGATTATTTATTTCGCGAGACAGTCGTCCACGTCTTGTTGTCCATCCCGGCGACCATCGGAGCGTACGTAAGGTTGAAATCATTTGAAGTAATGGGCTCAATCGGACTGGTCCCCATTAGATTTATCGGAAATGAATACGGGCTTCCCGTGCCTGATATATGCCAGTCTCCCGAAGTTTCACTCGAGCAGACGATAGACTGGGGTATCGATCCAAATTGCTCTGTCATCGATTGGAGTTCAACCACCACCACCGCCCATGTCCGCATGGTGCCTGGAAGTCTTGGGTTATGGAGTTGCCTCGACATTAGACCTGCAAGTTCTCGAAGCAGAACCTGCGAACCAGATAAATCTTGAGACCCTTCATGTCGATTGGCATGGCAGAGAATGTCCAAGACTAGGGTCATTGCAGACATTAAGGTATAAAACACGTCCCACCAGGTCAGCGCGTTGAACTGATTATACGCTTCCAACTTGAGCAGAATTGCGCCCAAGGCCCGCGCGGATTCAACGCATGTTTCCGATACTGTGTATAGGCTCTGCGGCAACTGCTCATTGGCAGCTTTGAATAAGCCCATTGCCCTGCGCAGCAACGCCGGCTTGGAGATTAAAACTACTACGTAGTTAAACTGCGCATGAAGTAGAAGTACCGGCCTCTGAGAAGACGGGGCCAGCGAATCGGTAACCTCGAGACGCAAGTGAGGAGGAAGGTTTTCTTTCCACCGGCTAAGATCCTGTAGAATACCCGCTTCCGGCGAGAGCGGCCTTCTGTATGCATCTTCACCCGACATGATCCCCGTCCCCGCTTGATTTAGCGCTTTGCACGTCGACGCCAAAAGCAACACTAGCTGCTGTGACCATTTCATAAAGTCCTGAGGGTAATGTCCGGCAAAGCCTATAATCCTTTCATTTGGATGGCTGGTCGGGGTCATCACATTCCCGATGGCGCTGGGGCGATCGTATGATGAGACCTGCATTAGCTCAAATGCATACAAGGTCCACCAGAGTTGCTTCCCAAGCTCCCTTCGTAGGGGGCCTTGTAGGTGTTTGACGTCGCGATGTAGCCCGATGGCAAAAGCGACACGAATTGCTGTTCCGGTAAAATTCCAACAAGCATCTCGATGGTTTGTATTGTGTAAATGTAAAGCCGATAGCATGAGTGCTTGGATCGTGGAAAGATTTGTCGTAAAGAGCACGGCTGGGAGTAGCGCTTGAACATATCGCCACCATCTCCGCTCTGTCTCTTCTGACACCGTAATGGGGGCGACGCGGCGAGATAGAATAAGTACACATAGCAAGGTGCACAGCCAGGTAGGATCTGTAGTCGAAGCCGTCACAGACCATATTTCGTACGCCTCACGAAACGAGCCTTCGTGCAGCACCGGGAAGTCAGAGTGTATTATATCGAAGAAAGCGTCTACTAGTGGATCCAGGAGAGACACATCATTATTCCTCAGAAGGTGGGAGAGGGAGATACAATCGCTGGGCACGTTGTTCAGCTCCCTAATTCCTTGCAGATCTTTCCCATTACCCGTTTGAGGAGCGTTGGCCTCGGATGTGCTAGGATGGTCAGCGGCGTTGCGGCCGAACATGGTGAACTCGAAGTTAACATAGCTTCCCAGCAGCATCCGCAATTTCCGATGGAGTTCAAATGAGCTGGAAGGGCCAATGTATTGGATTTGACCCTGCTGATCTGGAAACAGCGAAACGGCACATTCATCCTCCTGTGTATTGGCGGGCGTCTTCGTCTGTTTCTTCTCCTCTTCCACGTCTGTAACAGTCTCATCATTGGGGAGTGAGATGCCTAGAGATTTGCCCAATTTCATCAGCTCGTCATTGCTGGACAGGTTGGCTTCCGGCACAAGACCTTTGACTAGAGATTCTAGAAGGGCGAGTCTGTTGCGAAGGGTCTCATCGCTGCCATATATCCGCTGCTTGCGCGGGTGGTTGGTGCTGCACACGATTCCGTTTATTTGGCAATAGCGACAAGCTGATTGACCTCGAACTCTGTCGCACTTTTGCTTCCTCGATTTACACTTATCGCAGCTTATTTCGGTGCGTTTCCGTTTATCAGGAGGCACGCGCCTCTTGTTTTTCTCCATCGCGCGGCGTTTGGCTGGCGGAAGTCCAGGGAGCGCTGTCGGTGATCGCAGGAGAAACCCACAACGTCGCTTGTCATCACAACAGCCGCGGGACCGGTTGCGTTCGAGCGATTAGTCTAGCATGCATGTAGTTAAACACCTCCGTCATGGCCGTTACACGCTAAATTGCGGAGGGAGCCACGTTTTTTTTTTTTTTCTGGAAGAATTCACGGCGTGCGTTGAAGTTCTCGAGATCTGCTGCGTAAACCCATCCATCGATCAGGTAGGGTTCGCATTTTTCCCCCCAGAATTGCAGACTGAGGCTTCAATATTGGCCGAGATCGTGCCAAGGGTATCCGACAGCCCACGGAGGGGGGATATAGAATTAGACCCGTCACGGGCCGGAGAATTGAGCAAGCGGATGCATTTTATGGCTCGCTCCACGAATTATCGGGCTGGATCCTGGACGATTGTGATTTTAGCTCGAAGCCCTGAACTGCGGTAACTTAACTAGTGCTGCGAGCCACCAAAGACGAGCCAAGGCCCTCCTCCGCTGGGCGCAGCTGGGAGGAATTTAATCTGGATGGTTGACTCCAGGAATATCCCCAGCTTCAAGCCAAAAATATGAACCAAGCTAAATCATTATTCCCTGATGCGATGCTTCCGGCGAGCACGATCACCTGTATCTATCGTTCAGCTGAGCTGTACGGGAATCGATAAAGCGTTGGATGGCTTTGGACGGGGAAACCAAAATCAAAAACATTTGGATTGGATTTTCGAATTCGCCTGATGCTGGAATTTATGGGAAGTTCTCTCGACCTGCCATCCTGCTTCAATGTTTCTATGCTTCCATACTTCCATAGGAAGCGGAATGCAGCAAAGTGTCCATTAAATATTATTACTGCCATTGACTCTAGGGAAACTTAGCATTACTTTATATCATTGTATCACGGCGACGGCGAACCCCTTGTTCTGGCCGAAGTTGAATATTAACCCTGGAGACGTGGGAGCTTGGAGATGTGGTATTGACTTGCGAGCGTTCTTTTCCGCAAGATTCGGTTTTTTATAAACAGTCCATGGGGATGTCTTATTTTCCCCCTTTCCGTATCCAAGTCAAGGGCCAAAAAAAAAAAAAGCCATACTCTATCTGTGCCAAAGACACACTGAACACCAATATACCATCGTTCTCTGGCATAGAGACGAGTTCGGCCAAACCAGGCCCACAGCAGCAAATGCGATTTACCATGAGGCCAGGCCAGAAGAAAACGAGACATCCAAACACAGCAGGGTTAGCTCCAGACAGATCAACGATACGAATGTGATCGGGCCTTAATGCGAAGGATGCGAATGGTCGCTCAGCCAATAGCGTTCTCCAATCGAGCAGATTTAGTTCCTTGTCACACAACAACGTTCCCTTTCGAGATACAAAGCTCCTGGCAAAATTATTGTCATTCCCATACTCTACTCGCTGTTCCATGGACGATGGACGACAGACAAACTAGTATACATTCTCCCCATATCTAGATACACTGGTATCGCACACTTATGCCTCCTCTCCACTCTCAAGTCCTTCGGCGATAGTAGGAAAAAGCATTGCGGAAATCGGTAGTCTGTACTGTCTACTGCCGAAAAGAGCTCTGCTTTTTTGAAGCGAATAGAGTGGACAGTCACTACAGTTAAACAAAACTGCGGAACTAAAATCTCCCTTTCAAGTAACTCGCCAAAAAAAAAAAAAAAATCCCCGAATAAAATAACATTTATATTCATATTCATATGTTCCGATATATATATATATATATCGCCTGTCGAAGAACATGACCTGACATCTCCACCCGTTGCGGCAATATATCGGAGAAATTCAGCATCCCATATGGTGTAGTGGCTAACATCAGCGTCTCTCACACGCTAGCCGGGGGTTCGATTCCCCCTATGGGAGAACAAGAAGTTCCTTTCTTTTCATCATTTTTTTTTTCTCCCTACCATGACTTGGGAATCGAAGTCCTCTCGATGGTAGTACCATCTTGCTCCGTGTTACATGCATCGCATCAGTGTGAAAATGCTGGCTGCAAAAGCCGTCTCCATCTCGCTTTTGACTCAATGGATGCCCTTAGAGTCCAGCCCTGTATGGAAGAAGGGCCTAATTCAATCGACAAAGCCAGCTTATCTATCCAGAGGATGAGCCTTTGAATGATAAACTGCCCTTGCTGGTTGAAAAACATGCGCCGAAGTGTAGTGCTACCCGCTGGAGGGCAGCTGGCATATAAACACGGGACAGCGAGGATGCTGAGACCATTCTTCGCACCCTCGAATATCGACGTTTCATCCGCTGCTATTAGTATATATCTGCCATCATGAGAGCGAGTTAATTTGAATGTATTTTTCGTTGGCAGCGGCCATGAAGAATCCCAATACAGACCCAGGGGTAAATCGATGATGTCAAAACAGCAGGGCATATATATATATATATACATAACATTCCAGACCGCTCCTGCGAGTCTGGAATGTTCAATCGGTTCCCAATTCTGCCGAGCAGAACAGTTTGATCATTATTCAGCCCTTCGGAAGTGAAGTTTTGAGAGGGCCAGTTCACAAAACACAGGCGGCCCGTGGTCCTTTAGGTAATATATACAACGCTTAGCTCATCCTTGAGTGGACACATGGAACCCACTCACTCGCATCGGCAATGGTATATACCCTAAGGTGTTGAAAGCGAGATTTACTTTTCGCGAGGGCGCTGCGGGGTTCATGTATCAGCCATCCGGTTGCTGCTGGGAATAGTCTGGGGGGAGCGCCTCAAATCAGGAGCATGTCTGGACCAGCCACATGAAAAGTAAACTTTCTCTCAGAGCTTAAGATTGTGCAATCGACTGTGTGCGTGTTTTGCAGTCGAGTCGGCTTGTCGCGGGTGGACTTAATTCGCGGCTTGACATATTTGGGAGACCCCTCCCCCCATTGTTGAAATGGAGTGGGGAGTAAGGGTTATTACGTATTAGACCGGAATATGTGCGATTTTCTTGACCCAAAATTGGAGTGATATGTAGACTACGTAGTAGCAAAACGGATCTTGTTTTCCAGTTGCTTAAATAATAAATGTAGAATAGTTATCATATCATGGCTGAGAGACAGACAATCAATCATCCTTCCCCCCTCCCCTCCCATCGCATCGTGGTTGGTTTTGATGCCAAGCGACCACGCGGGTGAGTCAGCACTGACTAAGCCAACTAGTTAGTTAATTTAACTTAATTATTTTCCCATTTCATCGATTTCTTTTCCCACCGCGGGCCAAACATGCGTCGTCCAGACATACGTTTATCAATCATCAACAGGGATATCATTATTGCCAACAAGGTAGCCACCGTGCCCTGCGATAATTGACTGAAAAATCTCTGTCCGCTGAACACGGTGAACACTGGCCCGTGGGTGACGGTGGGGATGTGAGCAGATAAACGACTCTAGCGGTTGGGAGCGTATCCACCTTTGGAGTCAAGAAGAAGAATAATAAAATACTAACAGTGGAGGGTGATACGGAACCCCTCTCTCTGCTCTCCTGAGTCTCTCTCCTCTCCGAGTTTTCGGCTGTGCGCAGTACCTTGCGGGCAACAGGGTGAGCGGGCTCTGCCATGCCCACCGCTAGCCCTAGCTTCCTCAGCGAGTCAGCCTCCGTTCCTCGATGTGGCCCTACCCTACCCTACCAATGCTGATGCCATGGCCGACCAAGCGTTGGCGGGCATCTGGATTTCTTCCAGAGCTTTAAGTTAAGTTACTTGTTTGCCGAGTGCCCGCAAGGTCCTCGTGGGGTTCCTGAGTGAGGAGGATTCTTTGCTTTCTTCCTGCCAGCACGCACTGGACAGCATGTTGCGCTGGTTTCTAAACGACGACGGACAAATAAGTTCCCTACCCTGCAGCATAACCTGAGGAACAGCCTTATTAACTATCCCTACTGTTACCGTATTTTTCCTGCGGTCAGGGATGGCTGATAATTCTCCTACGCTCCGCTGCTGCCCCCCAGGGTCGTTTCTTTGACCCTACAACTTGCCCATTTTTACACTTACACACCCGTCCAGCTTATCAAGGTGTTCCTTTCCTGGTACCTTGGTGGTACGGACATTGAATTGATTGTCTCTCCCCCTGGTCGAAAACGTGCTGTGTTGTGCATGGATTTTGTATATATATACTTGTATACAAGTCCAGGCATTTCACTTCATTCTCCTTATTCTCCTTATTCTCATCAGAGTCGAATCTTGCTAGATATCATTTTATTCTGCAGTTCATATCGTCTTCGCAATCGCAATTCTATTGGTCTTGGGATATTCGAAACGTTTAATTGAGCTTAGGGAATCCTTTCGTCCCTTCGTCAAACTTTATTCCACCAGCCGCAGGATGGTCTGCGGTAGAACCCCCCGAAGCATTGGTTTGCTATTGTCATGTATCACGTTGGTCGCTTCTCAGAGCTTCTCCAACTGCCATAGCCGTGGCAGCACTGTGTATGTTCTTGCCTCTCGTGTTCCCACCCTTTACCTACATCTCCCTAACATCCCCTAGGTTCTGTATCGGGCCAGATGGAAAGGAAATTCCCATCTGGACTCAGGTAGCCCCCACGCAAACCCAGCCGCCCGCCGTGTTGGCTCTCACGACAGCGAGTCCTCAAACAACAGCCGTTACCGCTTGTCATACACATAGTACAAAAACGTAGGTCTCACCAATAACAATCAATCTGGGCGTGGAGGTTTTTCGGGACACAAAAAGAGGATATAAGACCTGGTCCTGCAAGTTCGATGGCTAAACTATGTTTCTTCTAGATTTTGTATTGCGGGGGACGGCCAAGAGGTTCAAGTGACTGGAGCCGGAACCCCCACTACAGAGATTCCAGCACAGTACACAGACTGCCACAATCATGATTCTAAAAGGTTCGTTGTTTCATATGATTTCCCATGTTTATTTGTTTGCATATACTAAACGCCTTTACAGATTTTGCGTAGATCCCAATGGTGATGATGTGCAAATTCTACTACCATCCGAAACTTCGGCCCCAGATGACGGGCACAGGGAGAAGGAACCGGAAGGCGGAGAAAACTGTCATTTCCATGCCGGCGTAGAGTATGTGCCAATCGAGACGAAACAAAATAACTACCTTGGCTAACAATTGTAGGCATTGCGTGGGCGAGGGAGAATCTGAAGGGTCAGCGCCGCCTTCCTGTGAACGAAAAGACCGAGACTACAACATACCCCTTCGAATTGGATCTCTGTTTGTTATCCTTGCCACCAGCGCCATCGCCGTTTTTGGCCCAATGTTGTGGGCTCGATTTTTCAATACGAGTATGAACGGGGTTGTTTTCACTGTCATTAAGCAGTTTGGCACCGGAATCATGGTGTCGACTGCATTTATTCATGTAAGTTCTCTGCAAGGCAGCATCTTCCATGGTGGGAAAATACATTAACAACCCACCGCCTCCAAGTTGTTTACCCATGCACAACTCATGTTCAGCAACCCATGTCTTGGAACTTTAACGTACGAAGCAACCACAGGCTCAATTGCCATGGCCGGAATTTTCCTCTCGTTTCTAGTCGAATACGCGGGAAACCGATATCTCCTTACAAGGAAGCCTGATTGCAACCCGCACGCACACTGTGACGTTGAACCACAGCCAACTCCGACAAAATCCGCCAATGGGAGCGACAGCGAACATGCTGCTCCTACATTGGCCAATCTAGGCCACCACCACCACGCGCTGGCTCGACCAGATGACAAGCTAAGCGTAGTCATAATGGAAGCCGGAATTATCTTTCACTCAATCAGTGAGTCCAAAAATACTCCTCTCCCCAAATCCCCAAGCTGAAAGAAAGAACAAAATTATTCACGTTTTATACCACCAGTAATCGGTCTCACCCTCGTCGTCGCCGGCGACTCCGCTTATGTAAGCCTCTTCATAGTAATAATTTTCCACCAAATGTTCGAAGGCCTCGCGCTGGGCGCGCGAATCGCCCAGCTGGGAACCGCCCTCTCGCCATCCAAGGTGAGCATGGCGGCTGTGTTTGCGCTAATCACGCCAATCGGCATGGCGATTGGGCTAGGTGTGATCCACCAGTTCAACGGCAACGACCGATCGACCATCATTGCCATCGGCACCCTGGACGCGTTGTCGGCGGGGATCCTGTCGTGGGTTGCGCTGATTGATATGTGGAGCCATGACTGGTTGTATGGCGATTTGCGCGAGGCGGGGATCGTGAAGACGGGCGTTGGACTTTTGGCGTTGGTGGCTGGGATGGTTTTGATGGGATTATTGGGAAAATGGGCGTGATTTTCCTTGGGGCTTTTCAGTTTATTGATTTATGTTTGCTTTGCATGTTTTCCTTGATGGATGGGATTATTGGATTTTGGTATTTAGATCGGAGGCTTAACAGGATTTATACCCATTCATAGATAGTGTAGATAGACACACCAAGTATCATTTATCTAGAGTGGTTTATGATAATGAACAAATGAAAATATGAACATGACATCGGCGTTTTATTTATATTTATATTTATATTTCTGAATTATTTACTCTGCTGCTAGAAAATTCAGAATCCTTAGATGTGGCCCGCCATATCATAGATATCTAAGATATCTTACCCCGCCGGATAGGTCGAAAACATTGATGCTAGGTCAAGGATTCTATACCCGACAAAATTGAATTGAACATTGCTTCTAGTTTGTGTACACCTATTTGTATTTGGCTTTGATTGTACATAGTAGAATTCAATATGCCCTCGACGCACATAATTGACTCGAGTATTCGGAGCAGCTGTTGTTCTCCGGCTGACATAATCGATCCACTGCTGACTAACCTCTTACTTCCAAGACGTCCGCAAAGGAAAAAAAAAAAGCTTCAAACATCCTGAATCCAAGCAATTGAACCAGACACCGGCATAAACACCAACACCACCCGCCCTCCCCACCGCCCCAGCCTGGATACATCGGCCTCTGTCATTCCTCCATCCCTGCCTCGTGTCCATTCATTTGCGTGCCTTTACCCATTTGCTTCGGGGGAGGCTTTTTCGTCCCGGGTGTAATATTCCTGGTATCTGTATTATTTTGCCCTGCTCCGCCTGTACCAAAAACCTGCGACTTCCGAGTTATTATTTTTTTTATTGATTTTTAATTCATTAATCGTTTCGTCCTGTTTTTTTATTATTATTATTTATT
>QGQJ01001161.1:0-13265 GCA_003206725.1 Blastomyces emzantsi
CCCCCCCCCCCCCCTCCTCCTTGTTCAATTCATATAAACAGATAAGTAAAAACGGTTAGAGCGTGCATAGACATCATCAACCTTAAGGAACTCTGCCGCGCTTATGGGTAAATAAAGAAGTTTAGCTTCCATGCCAATGCCAACGCCAACATAGTTACATGAATAGGACGACGGTTGGAGCCGGGAGAAATAAATTGATATTTGATGAAACGACACTAAATGTAGCAGGAGGAGAAGAAGCGGAGATCGAGGGGTAACGAACGGTTTTCACATGTGGGCGAGTACTATGCTTTTGTGTATCCCGTATCTCCTCCAAGAGGCCCAATTCAACCGCTCTATTCGGCAGCCAACTGATGGTGGGAAAAGGGGGATGTTTCTTTCCTTCTTCCTCCTCTTCTCCACATACTCACTCGCTCTCACTCCCACCATAGCTGGTGATTCAATATTCAAATCCCCCTTCCACTCCCAGGACGGAACAGAAATGTTTCCAGCTCCCGCTCTCGCTTCTGTACTTGAAAAAAAAAAAAAATCCAGTTTCTCCAGCACCCCCCTCCAAGCCTGTGTGTCTGTTAAAACATGCCTTTAGCCCTCATCCCTCATGAAACGACGCTCAGACCCCGTAGTCCCACTTAGTCCCCAAGACCGTTCCAACCACTGCTAAGGGTGGTAATGCCGGATAAACGCTGGGGCCAGGCGTATTTATGTGTGGGAGCGAAATTAATAATGATCAATAATGCCCATTTCTCGTAAACTTGATTTGCGCGGGGACGGAAGACGGCCAGCCGCTAAGATTGGACCTCCAAACACTGGATCAAGAAAAAGATGTCTCTTCTCAACCAAGGAAGGGGGTGGCAAGTGATGGTCTCCCAGGGACTTGTATCAAGGCAGCATTTAGAAATTCAAGGTGCAGAGGAGGATGAGGAGGCTTTCTCTTTTTCCCATCGGGATTTGAAGCTTGCAAAGGCCGTAGTCTTTCGCAGAGCTTGGAGAGAGGGGTTTATACAGAAATATAGAATAGGAGTTGAAGTATTCATCTAGCGCTGAGCCTGTCGGGTTAAATTAGTTTAGCAAAATACTACCGCCATATCCAAATAGAGTAGTTTTGGGCTTTCGCCCTCTTTACCCGTACGAGCAGAGGGGGAACTTGACGGGAGCATGGTGCCGCAAAGATGTGGCGGCTGCACAGTACCTCTACATCGTCATGACATATGAAGATTGATGTGCTCTGTGTGTGTGTGTGTGTGTGTGTGTGTGTGTGTAGGCTAAAAGAAAATGTTGCCGCCCAGCAGGCTTCGTTTCGGGCACTGATTTGGAAAATCAGATGGGAAGGGATAACTTCAGGGGAATTTATGCCAGGCCCATAATTCCAGGTTGGGATATATCCATATATCTAGTGGATATAAAGGGGCCGTTGGGGCACGCGACAATCGGATATGTATGCGCAATCTATTGCATGGGGAGTCGCTCCTGGGATAACTTCGAAGCAAATATGGTGATATTCTTGTACTTTTCAACAAGCCGAAAAACCTAGCTGGGTTTATCCTTATTACATTTTCCGGCGTGAGAGCGGGTTACATGATGACAAACGCTGCTAGGGAGAAAACGACACCCCGTTACGGTGGATTTGACAGATCAGAACTACCGTTGGATGTGAGAGGTATTAAACAGGAAACAAATAGCATACCTCAAACAGGTTGTTGTTGGTACAGAAAGAGAACTGTCTCCAACCAGCCATCTTGAACCTTTCCTACCAGGCCACCCTCTTGCTGCTGTGACACCACGAGCTAGTTCGCTGGCACAAGGCTGAGCTGCATCTCGAAGGGCTGCTAACCACATTGCGGGCGTTCAGTGAGGCCCAAGCCTCCAATTCCTTGACTTTGCTGAGAGGAGCCGCATATCGAGCGCATGTCGCGGCAACGATGCTCGACGCCAGCATACGAACCCTTCATTGGCATCCTCGGATAGATATGTATGTACACAGTACGTGTACATGTACGAGTCCATCAGCATCGAGCCCCTCAATTTACTTGGTATATTTGGTATATTGACAAGGTACGTCTCGTGAAGGAGGCCTTTTTGATGTAGTGCGAGATTGACATCCCGGCCACAGGACAGGCATTATTGTCTGTCTCGCTTGCGATAAGCCGTATAATTAGGGTTCTCAGCCCCTGGACGCTGACACCCCACCGGGCCCGGCATTGATGGGCAATCATGGCCTGGCTTAACTGCCGGGTAGCTCGCGTTTGGAATCATAGCGGCATCATTAGCCTGCAGCTTGGAACTTGGAAGACCTGCGCGGTTTTTGATCCCTTCGCCTTGCTCCTTGGCTTGCGAAGAGAGAGGAGAATTTGTCTTTATATCCGCCCCAAAATTGTGAGCCGCAGGCGGAAAAGGACGCTTACTCCAAGCCGGTCCTTGACGCTAAGGAAGATAGCCCTTGACACCGCAGAGCGACAATACCTGCAGTCGGATGTGTGCACACCCTGTCTCGATTATCCAGGAGCCAGGGCCCCTCTTGCTACGCTTCCCCACTCTCGTTAATTGGTCAACCCGACAGGCCTAACCTGAGAAGTGCCGGAGCCACAGCGCAAAACGATCCCTGGCTGAACTCTATCTCCGGCGCCAGGCTTTTCTGGGGCCCCATATCAGCGGCCAGTGCTCGGGCGTGCTACAAGGTTGTCGTTCGCTTGCTGAAATGTCCCGGGGCTGGGTTCATGGCGAAGTCGCTATCCTAGTCCTGGGTGAGCGAGCTGCAACAGCATTTTCCATCTGCCGACGCACTCAAAATACCCACGGTTGCTGACTGGAGGGGCCGTCCTGCCCAAAACTGTAATATTTTCTCTTTTCCTTTCATCAAATCATGACGGTGATCTACTCCAAGGACGGGTTCAGTATCATGGCCTAAAGTCGATCGTGTGCCTTCATTCTACCGGCCCATTTTTGATTTGTTTTGAGGGGGTCCGGTTCACGTTCGCTCTGGAGGGGGGTAGCCTGGTTTATCATTCCACGCTGCCCAAGGATCTCCCATGTTTATTTCTACCTCTCGAAAGCCGTGGCCTCAGAATAACTGGAGAGTGGCAAGGAGTTGAAGTCACTGGAGGAGTTTTCTGATTCTGATTTCTGACTTGGGCGACTGGGACTAGATCTGTCTCTCCCCATACTAGTTGGATGGGAGCCGGCGACTCGCACCTCAACTGCCGGCAACCGGCTGCAACTTACAGGCCAAAGGGTTTTATCTACCGATGCGCAGGACAGAGTGCCTAGGTATTCCGCATCACAGTTTTTATTTTATTTTAAAAGTCTGGAGTTATGTCTGGGTTGTATGTGGGGCCGTTCGGGCGCATGTTACCTTTGCCTGCAGACACCACCACGTCGCAAGAATCGCATGTCAACTCAACACCATCGAAACGGTTGACCAACTATCAACTCCCTCCTCCCCGCAAGACTGCTTCTCGGGAATTTGCATCTGACGACTCTCCGGCTCCGTTCGAACAGATGGAATTCCCAGTTTCGATGGCCGGCCAGACCCCGACCCAACATACCAGCAATCGATATCCAGTGCAGGACCAGCTTCCGTCAGTCAGCCAGCTTCTTACACCAGTATCGTATCCCGATGCATCAAATTCACATCACTCTTTTATGGGTCGCGGAAACTCTCCGCCAAATAGCAGCAGGACACGCGACTACAAAATAGTTGAAACTCCACACGGTCACATTCAGCCAAATAGCCATCCAGACCATGGCACCGCTGCACTCCCAAAGCCGCCACCTACACTTGAGCCTGTTGACTTTTCGTACGGACAGAGACAGCATCTATCATATTCTCACCAACAACTGCCTCCAATTTCGCAAGTCGGTTTGAACGCAGCCAGCTTGCGGTCTGATCGGTTTGCCGAATACGCAAGAGGCAGCGTTGAGGCTCCTTTAGCCCATCACCACCATAGTCAGCTTCCTTATGTACGCGACCTCCCTAATTCTGAAGCTTCCCCGGCCTCAGGTCCGTCTTCTTTATCTGGTGAGATTTCTTTCTGCTCAGACTCACCACCTGGGCCAAATCAGCCGCGACTGGCTCATGTGGTAGAAGAGAGGTTTATTGAGGGCGAGGGAATTTGTTACGTCTACTCTGATGGCACCCATTGCCCAAAGGAAATCGATGGGGAGCCCGTCAATGCCAACTGGGGGGTCACAAAAGCCGGCAAGCCACGAAAACGGCTGGCGCAGGCATGCATTACCTGCAGAGATAAGAAAATCAAATGCATCCCCAATGTTCCCAAGTGTGATCAGTGTCAGAAATCAGGAAGGGAATGTAGATTTGAAAATGCGTGAGTTTTAAAAGCCCGCCCTTCACCTTCGACCGGCTTATGATGACCTAACAAAACCCTTTTCGTTCCATTCTCTAGACCTCGGGGAAACCAAATTGCAAAGCCCTCACAGCAATCAACCGGCCACCACGCTCCATCAGCAATATTGCATGATCAACCGTCTAGCTACTCGTCGAGTGGTTACTCAACTTCACGTATGGGCACTGGGAGTCCGGTCCAGATAACACCTAATTCAACAACATCCAACCATCCAGGCGCACTGATGCACGAGGCTGGCGGACGAAGCCCGAAATTCAACAGGCCCTTGAAAAGGAGAAGGCGAGCCTCGACGAACGCCATTGTCCACGAGAGGGATGACTTTAAACAGGACAAAGATAGGGCGACAGCTCCTGATCTATACCGCATGAACGATATCTTATCAGAGATGGCTGCGATGGATCTCCACGACCCAACGTTATTAGAATGGGAAATAGATCCCTACCAAACCCACCCCGAATCGACCATGCACTATTTCAATATGTACTTCCATTATGTCAACGGCGCGACCTACTGTATATTCCCCCGAGATCCATTCTTAAGATGGTTGAAGTTCTGTCAGAATAAATCCCTGGATGATAAAATGCTACTATATGCCATGCTTGCTATGGGCGCTATTTTTGGTAAGTCCAGGGAGCAACGGGCCGACTCGATGAGGTTTGCGAGAATCGCAAGGCATGCTGTGGAGAAAAGTCAAAATAGACCAACCTTACACTTAGCTCAAACTCGGATTATTCTTGGGATGTGGCATTTCACGATCGGCGCGTCAGCCACAGCTTCGGATTTTACGGGCTCTGCCATGCGGACTATATGTGGGCTGAAGCTCAACGTTGAAAATGGGAACCCACCGGAACGGGACGAGTTCTTTCAAGCCGAAACTATGCTTGAATGTCAGAGGCGGACTTTTTGGGCTGCTTTCCTTATGGACGTTAGTTTTTCACACCCCGATCTTTTATTTTCCCGGCCCATAGCTAACTGACTCCTTATCTTGCACAGAGACATGCTGGCCTCCCAGTCCATTCTCCAACAGTGCTCAAACCACAAGACATCTTTCTTCGATTACCCTTAAGAGCAGACTGGTACGAAAGTCAAAAATGGGCCAACATGCCCTACTTTGAAAATGGTATCATACCCGAAGACGCCTCGTTACCCGAAGAGAGAACTGCGCTTGACCCAATGGCCTTCTTAGTCGAAGTATCTGCCATTTGGGGTGATGTTCTCGAACACATCTATCGCGCCACATATATCTCTCCAGCAAATTACGCCCAGCGTTACGAGGAATTCTACGATTCCACAGTGAAGCGCACTGATAAATGGCTCGCAAGCCTCCCGCAGTACTTCTCGTATAGCATACAAAATATGGAACTGAGCGTCCAAGGCGGAAAGGCAGACGCCTTCGCAAGCGTACATATTCTCTACCATGCAACAATGATGAGACTAAACCGATACGTCCGCCACCAAGACCTACCGGAGCATATCGTCGAGCGGAACGTCCTCCGTTCCCACCGCCACTCCATAGAGGTCCTCCGCATCGCGCATGATCTTAGCCAACACCTAAATCCATCGGACGAGGGCAACAGCCCGCTAAACACTCCGCCGCCTCCTCAAATCACTTTCTCCACGCCCCTTACAGGAAACGCCATATTATCAGCCACCGACGTCCTCTCCGCCTGCGGCTCTATCCATGATATGTCATATTACTTAGAACTCATAGAAGGCGGCGTAAATGTGATTTCTGAAGTCTCGCGGTTCTGGCACGGCTCGCGCGAGCAGCTGCGGGTAATAGAACGGCGTCTGGGTCAGATCACAGATTCGATTCGTACACATGGCGGGTCGGGTGAGAAGCGTGGTTTTTTTGTCCAGGGCCGGCCACTCGACCTCATTGTAATCGATAGGTTGATGCCTACTGAGGAGGGCATGGCTGCCATTTCGCCCCCGACCTCAATACATGGCAAAACCAACCCGTATACTGCGACCGGGAGGGGAGATTTAGTCTATTGTCTCCCCCGAGAGGCATATTTCCATGCGCTTGGACTTGCTAATATTTCTATGGAGAGGGGAGATGTGCTCCTGATTCCATGTGCGGATTAGAAATGTTTTGCGTTGAAGCAATGAAGTTTCAGTCTGATTCGGCTTTCCCCTTTCTCCACTATACCCCCATCTCATTTGTAATGATGGACATGCCTTATTTTCCCATCCCGACTGTTCCACCACGAAGCTGCATGTCGATGTATTGGGAGCTTGCTTTTTAACCCTCGTATACTTTTTGACAGCACAAACATACCCTACCGATTAAAGGACGCCGTTCCCTTCGCCGCCCCTCTCCACCGTCTCTTTCAATGAACATTTTGACTCACTTAAAACCCTAATCATGCATCGACCTTGAATGAGTTCCTTTTCAAACCTTGGAGTCATAGTTAATATGCAATAATTTCCCTGTACAATTCCTTCTAATATGTACTGCAAGTGATGTATATATTTCAACCCCATCTCGTTCATTGTTGTCTCTTGCCCCGGCCACCCCTTTTTGTTCAAGATGCAATTCGTGCACGTAATGTATGTATGCGCTTTTTTCGTTTTTCTTCTTTCGCGTGGATTATTTAAATTTTGTCTACGCAAATACCTCTACTTGCATTATAGAATTAGTCGCTTGCCTTTTAATTGTTACATACGTATCCAAGTAGCCACGGTTGCCTACGATTAAAATTTCCTCCTCTTCTGCCTTCCTTTCTGAGCCACCGGACCTGTTTCCGTAAATTTTTACTTTACACTTAAACAGCATACCAAAACAGAGAACCTGCACAGCATTTCTTTTGTAGGACAATTTTTTGTAATTAAATATGCACGTACTATTTGAAGAAGTAGAGAAGCGCAAAAGATTTATTGATGACTATAGCTAAGGTAGGGCAGCGAAGAAACGGATGCAAGAATTAGAATATCGGTCTATGTGAGCATGTGACATTTGGATAGAAAGAATATATTTGAGCGCTCTCTATTACGACAATAATAATAATAAGAAGAAGAAGAAGAAGAAGAAGAAGAAGAAGAAGAAGAAGAAGAAGAAGAAGAAGAAGAAGAAGAAGAAGAAGAAGAAGAAGAAGAAAAGATGGAGCACATAACAACGAAGAAATATGTCGATATAGAAGTGGGCCAGCCAACCTTGTAATCGTATGTTACCCTTTTGTGACTGTCTCCGCTGTGCGACTCTTCAATGAGATCATTACATTTCCATTTTCACAAAGATAGACGTCAACTGAATATCCTGCGTCAGGAAAAGAATTTAGTGGGACAGGAGTTATCAACAATAATTTATTTATCGTCGGATATAACAAGCAGCTAAAACCCCCTCACATATCTCACCTAGACCAACGTAACGGGCGGGTATATCGTCTCACCCAAACAATTTTACCCTCCATAGGGTCCATGACAGTTGCAAAATGCGTCATCTCATTCGTAATTGGGTAGGCGCTCGTCCATTGTATGATTTCAGCAGATGAGGCAGTGACCTCTTCAATATCGGACGTAGCTTTGTCGACTCCTTGCTGAAGTACGTAGTCTTGAGAGGCGCTCGATGATGTTGAGGATGACATGGCAGGTTGTTGTTTCCTGGTGGCTGCTCTGGAAGTGCACGTGCGGGGAAGCGGGTCTCGCTTGTGTGTATCTGTGGATGCCTGCGAGCGGCTGGGCTGGCTTGACTTCTCCTTCACATCCCAGAAACCTTGCATGCACGTTCTTCTTTCGATACTATCCTCTACCAATTCTTCTAGGCCGGCTAGCCGGAGGGTCTGAGGTTGTGGTGAAGCAAGATTGTTGGTTCCTATGGTTGAGTTAATGGATTCGTCCCCGATGTCGCTGTTTGTAGCTACGATGAATGACGAGGAAGTGCGGGTAACGGCGGATCTATAGTCCTTTTCAAGGACAGTGGTGGAGTCCCCGTCGCTGAAAATTATATACGCTGCAGTCGTGGGAGTCTGGGATAGTTCGTCTGCGATGACACCAAGAGATAAGCCATGATGGGCAGGTCGACGTGCTCCTCTCCACACCTTGGTGAAAAAACTCCTTTTCGTCGGAGTTGGTGGAAGGATAAATTGTCGAAGCAAAGAGGATATAGAACGGCGAATCCCTAACAAGACGAGAATATGGCTCGCGTAAAATTTCACATTGCCAAAGCGCCTGCTCGTATCATGATATGGGCGGAAATTCAACGAAACGCTAAGATTCTCCCTCACGCCCGTTAGGACTCCGACAAAACCAACATAAGTAATGCTTCTCGCGAGGACTTGTTCAGTGTGAGGACTGCGGACAAATTCTAGCTGGACAATCAGGTGTCGTAGGCCATCCATGTCCCAGTCGAGGGTGCGAAAATGTAACATTTTCGAATCTGCATTTTGTGCATCTCTGCATCTCGCGCCGCCACTGGTGCATCCCATGAGCAGGTCGAGAAGCACATTCAGTGACACTAACAAATACAAAGGGATGTCAGTGGCTTGACTTATTCCCTTGATTTCCTCCGTTTCCTCGTGGGTATAGAGGCGCCGGAGGAGTAAGCGGGCAACTTGTTTCACCCATATAATATTGACGGTAGGGAGTATGGACTCGACGAGCTCGTCGAATAGACTGGTCAAAGACCTCATCCTTTCTCGATACACCCCGGCGACCTCGACATATCGTTGTGCAGGAGGCAGGGAAAGATCGATTCTGTACACCGGAGGGATATCTCCATTATTATTTTTATCAGTTGGTCGGGCGCGGTGGGTCATTGTTTGGCAGAGAAGGCTGGAATTCAGGCTTGGAATCAATATTCCGATAAAAGTTATTGTTAACCCTCAGTCTTCAGGATGATAGTAAGATTTACTTCACCCTACGAGTCAATATGCGGTTTCCTGCAACTTGCTGCCTGGATGATACTAGTTGGCGGTTTCATAGTTAGCCGGTAAACATGGCTTGTCTCCACAAGGTGTGCGCCACGAAGGATGGTGTCCATCCAGACACTTTTTGCGGCCTTCGACGCTGTAATGAACATGATAGATATTTCACATAAGATTAAACTTGAGAATACATAGGTTCAGTAAATGACACCCACAACCTGAACGATGCGGATAACTACCTTCGGGATGTATGAAAACCGGGCTCTCTCAAGATCCTTCTGGCTCCCACCAACCTTCAGTCCCAATCCTATATATGCAAAGGAACGTGGCATTCGGGTGGCATTTTATCAACAAGGCATTTTTTATGATAACTGAGATGGTGTACAGGTGGTTCTGGAGACATTATCATGAATTGCGTGCATTTGGTGGGGTATTCATCCAAGCAGTTTGATGTTAAAAGTAAGCTAAGTTAACTAGTCGCTAAATAGCCGCGCACGCGGCTTAAAATGACCGGAGACTTTCCCAAAGCCGAGATCTCAGACAACATCCAAGCCCGAACCAAGTAGACTCCACGCGATGCATCGGAACAAGCGACGACTTTCCTGGCCATCTCAATCGGACTAGACGGTTTTGTAAACGAGGACAACGCCATAGACAAGCCAGTCAGAGTAGCCTGACAGACGGACCCCAGTCAATGGCTCACCTGTCGTGACACCATCGCGAGTATGCCGGAAGCCAACCAAGAGAGCGGGAGCGGCGAGCGCTCAAGTGGATCAGAGAATGACTACGACCGATTAAAAGATTACCCAGACGACATTGACTACTACAGCTTGCTGGCGTTGGCCCGGGACCCTCCACCTACGGAATCGCAAATACGCTCCGCCTACAAAACCTTGACCCTCAGCTTTCACCCGGACAAACAACCCACGGAGCTAAGGGAGGCTGCTACAGAGCATTATAACAGGATACGCGATGCATACGAGACTCTGATAGATCCTAAGAAACGAACTGTATATGACATGCTTGGCGAAGAAGGCGTGCGGCACACTTGGGGGGAGGGAGGGCTGATGGGCAGAAACGGATACGCTGAAAGACAACAAGTCGGAGTGAAGGCGATGGATGAAGCTGAATTCCGTCACTGGTTTTTGGCGCTCATGAGACGCCAGGAGAGGAAGTTCTTGAATGACCTGGTGGATGCTAATGTAGGTTGAATTGGTCCTTTGAGGAGACAAAGAAGAAGAAAAAAGTCATGAGATCATATTTTTGGGGAGCATGCGCCTACAGTATCTCTCTATTCAGATATCTTATCTGTTTATTCCATGATCCCTGTTGTTTTCCCGTTATAAGTACTGACATGATGCAAGGGTACTATTCACGTTTCGGTGGACGCGAAATCTATGTTCGAGACCACGTCGGAAGGAGATATCTCGATACGTGTACCCAGCTTAAGGCCGTCGGGGTTTTTACTCGGATATTCTCTCCCCATACCGCTTCCTGATATGCCTTGGTTTGGCGCATCGAAATCGGAGCCAAATGGAACCGAAGATGAAGATACAGACAAACCAGCAACAGACCACCGGACGCAAGAGCGCCAAGCGCCTCAGACGACTAGATTACAGCTTCAAGCTTCGGTCAATGGTCGTTTTGGAAAACCAGTCCAGAACGTCAAATTATTCATTCCGTCTACAGGAGAACAACTTGAGAGACAAGTAGGCATTTTTATTTTGTTTCATCCCAGCTTTTAAAACACACCCACTGACAGTCGTAGGTCCGACAACCTTTAACCATTCGTAACGCGAACGTCAATTTTGGAGCTACATTAGCACACGTCATCAACAACGACCCTCCCAAACGAGGTATCCTTACAGGGCCTCTATTTTCCTTCCTCAGTGGGGCGGTAGTGAACATCAATACCCTTATTATCCCGCAACCGCTTGTTCAAGCAAGCATCACCAAACCTGTAACTCTGTTGGAGGGCACCCAGCCATTTTCCCTCACTATGAAATCTACATGCGTCTCCTCTCCATTACGATACCCTCCCGACCTGACTTTATCAATAACACGTATGATAGGCACTGGAGGGGTAGTTACCGGTAACTGGTCATCCGGGTCGCTGTCATGGCCAGAATTCTTTCAGAATATGTTCATGGATGTTAGCAAACGCGACCCGTATGTAGAAGCGTTGAGGCCATATTCGATGAGTGGGGTTTCGATCGGATACACAAGCTTACCGAGAATGCAGCTACCTACGGACCCCCATGATGACGATCACGATATGGATGAAGATGATGCAGATATGTTTTCAGACCATGCCAATGACTCAACCAAGCAGCTTCAGCAGCAGCCGAAACCCAACGAAACATGGGGTTTCAGCCTCGGTTCGTCTCCAGAAGGCATGAACTTAACCCTGCAATATGAGCGGACCATCTTTGCGCGAAAATCGGCGGAACCCTTGCGTTCCGAGTGGAGCGGCGAGGGCTATTATCCTAGCAAAAGCCGGAGTGGTAGCGGCGCCGTACGGCTAGGATTGCGCGCGGTGATAGACCTTAACCTCAGCTTGGGCTGGTCCGTTTCTGGCTCGCGAAGAGTTGGTGAATTCACCCGTATGGGATTAACCATCTCCACAATAGGGAACATGGGCCTTGGTTGTAGCGTCTCATGGAGTAGATTGGGACAGACTTTTAAAATACCCATAGCTTTATGCCCTGTGGACAAACTTACTGGTGACCTGTGCACGTTGGCAGTCATAGTGCCATTCACAGTATATGGAGCGATCGAATTTGGATATCTGCGTCCCAGAGCGCGGCGGAGAGAAAGGCAGGAAATCGCAAGGATGCGGAAGCGACTTTCGAAACGAGTTGCGAAGCGGAAAGCTGAAAGTGCGCAGGCGATTTCTGTGATGAAGGATCAAGTCCTGCGAAGGCAAGATCGGGAAGCCGATCGAGACGGGTTGGTCATCGTTCACGCCGAATATGGATGTCCGCAATCTCGTCACCCGAAGAAGGATAAACAAAACGGGCCCACTATAGTGGACGACGACGACGCGGAGGGCATGATAAATGTCACGATTCCGGTCGCCGCACTAGTTGATCAGGGACAGTTGAATATCTCCCCTCGAGTCATTAAGGTCTGATTCCCCTACACCTCTCCCAAAATTCGACCCCTTTGCCTGTTCAATCAGGCAGACATGAAAAACATAAAATACTAATATATTTATTACCCTTTGCAGTCACAAATTCTCGGGTTCTATGATCCGTTCCCACTCCGCCCGAAATTGTTGCGGGTGCGGTATCGGTTCTCTGGCAGGGAGCATATGGTTGAAGCCTGGGACTCTGAAGGAATAACGTGCCCGATGAAGTCACACCTGCTGTGATTTCCTAACTTTTCATATTGTTAGTACACCAACAGATCGCCTAAGTTGTCCCTCGTGCCACGGTTTTCCCGTTTTTGCGCTTTTCCTTGCCGTTTCCTGCCCCGCCCAACTTGTTAAGTCAAAGCTAATTGTTTCCGGCATAGATGCTGTGTATGCACGGGCGGTTAAGTGACTTTTTGAAAACTTCTCTTTCTATAGCGTGAAAATTCTTATGGCAGGACCAGCCATGAGAGATCCTCCTCCTTCCGTTGTTTTATCCCTATACTATACTTCTTGGATATCAGCCAGAAGGACTAAGGTTCTGTGGGACCTCGCGCTCAATTTATTACCCTTCTTGTTTTTATCTTATCGTTGGCGGGGACGATTTGAGATAAGACTCGCTGCATACATAAATTTCCCCTCTTGCCAAGACCCTTCCAAACGCATTGGCATATTTTCTTTGTCTCGACTTTGATTTTTTTATTGCTCACACGACATCAGTCTAACGTCGGTTACTGGGGCTTCTCTTTTATTTTTGAATATTTTTGAATATTTCCCCCTTCTTCCTAGAGCCGTATATCAAAGGGAAGTTACATGTTTTGGATGTATTATTATTGACGTCCTCCAGTTTCTCTCTACATATATTTCTTTGACAAGCAAAAAACGCCTCGTCCATTTTTGCCCCCC
>QGQJ01001166.1:0-18162 GCA_003206725.1 Blastomyces emzantsi
GAGAAAGAAGAGGACTAAGGCGAGGTTCATATATAAAAAAAAAATTGGTATTTTCTCCATTTATAATAAGAGTATTTTTGTTACATGATCTCAAAAACAGAGCAATAATAATAAACCATGGTGACCCGATGTTAAGCCACAAAGAAGAAACATGGAAAACAGAGGAAGGGGAAACGGTTTCAAGTGAGAAGTATCCCACCAGGTATCAACAACCACCTTCAAACACAAAGACAAAGAAATGCGACGGTGGCCAGGGGGGGGTAGGTAACCTACGAAGGGTTTTGCTAATCGTCGCCGGGGTTCCTTCGTACCCCAGAAATGTTTTGAGAAAGTGGAAGTCAAGAAGAAAAAAAGATCATGAGAACAGAAAGAGTGGAAAAAGGAATAATTAGGGGATGGATGGGGAGACTGAAGAATAATAATATCATGATCCAAGAATAATAGACAAGAAAGAAAACATGTGTCAAAATTGCAAAAAGGTCGTCTATCAAGGCGTGCCGTAAAAATTAAAAAAAAAAACAAAAAAACAAAAATAGGGATAGGTAGTATAGTGAAGCCAGAAGAAGAAGAAAACGGTAAGTAAGGGGTTAGACCCTAGGCACTATGTTTGAAACCCCCTTTTACTCACCTCTCCCAAAATCAGACAAGCTCATTACAGTGAGCAGGAGATAATGGAATCAATCCCGCCAAAGAGAAATCATGATAACGTGTTATTATGTTGCGCCATCCCCGTAACATATGCAAAAGGAGAGAGATGTTTTTTAAAAAAAAACATAGGACGAAAAAGTTGGTGTTAGGACGAGAGGAAGGGATTAGAAGAAAAAAGGAGATAAAAAGGCATGGAAATTTATTTACAATTCGACGTTACTGCCTGAATGTCAAAATATCAGGAGTTTGAGATGAATGCATGACTCGTCGATGAGGATGGGGTCAGAAGGGAGCAATCATTGCGCTCACTTAGGTCCCGGCGGCGTATGTGTCGGTGTTGGTAGTAAGAAGTTTGTCGCTTCGGCACTACTCTCACACCCAAAATTCGATTGTTGTCTATTTTCGTCTTGCCCCTTGCTCATAATGCTTGCTAAATGTGCACAGAAGGAGCCCGCTTCCTTTCAGGCGTAGTAAAATCATTGTGTGCTCATACTTTCGGGGCTAAGCATGCCACCGCCGCCAACAGAAGAGCTACCACCCGCTGTAAGGTCTGGCTGATCTGCTCCATTTACCGTTGCACTAGTCGAACCGTTCATCTTAATGTCGTTGTTGCTGTTATTAGCAGAAGAGGGCATCTCGGAATCGCTTTCTGCAACCACGCCATCTGCAGATGTCTCGGGCTTGCTTTTCTTCAATGAAGTTACTGCGGCCTTGTCGTCAGCGGTTGTAGAGCCGACTTTCTGCTTCCCAAGAGTCTTGGTGCTCGTAGTGCCTTTGGCCGGGTTTGCGGATTCATCGTTTCCTGGTTCTGAAGTCGAAGCGCCGGCAGCACCGTTATTTTTCTTAGATTTCTTCTTGCTGGGTTCTGGTCCCCCTGGCTTTGAACCACCTGTTCCTGCAGGTGGAGCGGGTCGCTTCTGAGGACTAGAACTTACCCCAGTTCCCAGAGGGGCCTGGGGGATTTTGCCAGATGCAGGCACTCGCGGTCTTGCTGCTGTTGGTCTCTGTTTGGGAGGTAATTCAAGATCCTCCACCAAAGGCTCGTCGTTGTTGGCATGAAGCTTGGCCAGAAAGAAGTTTTGTACCAGTCCGATTTGCGACGGCAGTGTTTGTAATGATATGCGTGGATATTGGGGCGGTGGTGGAAACAATGCAGCGGACGTTTGCGACGAGCTTTCACCGCAATGAATAGTCAGTTCATATAAACCCTGCTGAAAAGATAAGGTAGATTTGACAGTAACATACCTAGTATTCTGTGCTTGGTGTGCACTGTACATCCGGTTCTGAAGCAGGTGAAGCGGCACACTCAAGCTTGCAAGTCCAAACTCCTTGTCAAGGCCAAGTTCTTTGAACCCAAAGAAATCCTCATCGATGTCCTCCGCGAAATCGCCGCCGACGAATTGCTCGCTTCCATCGTGGAAAGCGCTGGATCCATCGCCAGCTGTATCGGTGAAGGCCGGTCGAAGTAACTCAGTGAGATGGCTCTTCATACGTTCATGTATAACGTTAAGTTTCTGGCCAAGTCGGTCTACATCATCTTTGACGTAGCTCTCAAGCGACTCTACATCTGTCCCAACGGATTGGAGCGTATGCAGGATCATCTCTTCCGCCATATAGGGTGATTTCCATTGGGAGGACGATGTCGTGGATTGCTCAGCTCGTGGCACTTTGGGGGATTCCATGTATGTCTTGAGCGTGGACCCAATTTTATAGAAGAAATCGGCGGCGACGTCCGTGACAGCATCAAGAGCAGATGGCTGATACTCTTCGAAACCGGCATTGTAGAAGATCTTTCCAACAGAGCGTTGAAGAGCTGCCCTACATACCCATGGGCTTATGACAGGACCATCGTCATTCATCACATGAGTTGAGACATCTCGTTCCACAAAGGGCTCTGGGTTGTATTTCTGGAATTGGTTTTGGTACATCTTTACGAGATATTAGATATGGCATCTTGGAATGAAGCAAAAGGTGAAAAAGAACACATACCTGCGATTGAAGCTGCATCTGCTTAACGATTCCTATTTTCGAACAGACTTTCCTGGTCTCCTGCATTTGACGCATGTTTGCGTCCATTTTTTGAGAAAATTTGCTCTTAGGCGCCGTGAAATACCCCTTAGGAAGGATTCTAAGAAATTCTTCTGAAGGATCTACAACATTGCCTTCAGAATCTTCAATCCAGTGTAATTGTTCAGGGAGGTCCGGAATTCCCGACATCGTATCGTAGTAGTCGGGCAGCATTTTATCTTCCTCCTCCTCAATTCCTTCCGCCAATGTCTCACCAGTGGTCTCTGCCTCTTTGGAATGTGGACCGGCAATAGCAAGCCTGTCGCTTTCCTCCATGGCTTGTCTTTGGTTTCGGAGCCACCGCCTCATCCCAGCCTTGGTTCTCAACAAAGCCGGCTCGTCAGAATTCAGCTTGTCCCCCTTGAAAAGGCGATGTCGCTCGGCGGCAAGAAGGGCCCTGTCCTTTTTGGTAACTTGTCTCCATATTTTGTATTCGGGATCCTCAAACTCGATCATTGGGCGCGACAACGCAATTGAATTGACAGGAACACCAAATGAATCGATGTCCATTGCATCACCCTGGCTTCCAGCCGCGCCAGTACCGAGACCGTTTGAACCAAGAGGAGTCAACGTGCCTGGAGGAGGGGTGGAAAATCCATTCTGACTTCCCTCCAAGGCTGTATCCGATTCTGCACGTACTACGGTCACTCCCTGAGGCTTATTCTCGGCCACTGGTGTAGCTTCAGAGCGACTTCCAGGGGCTGTTCTACCGGTTCCTATCCCCTTTTTAGATTTCATTCCTGGAGCTTTGCGACCTCTAGACGACATAATCGGCTCATCGTCGCTCTCTTCGGCGCCATCCAGCTCAGCCAACTGTAGTCTTCGTTCCTCAGCTTCAACCTCAGCACGATCTCGTATGACGATATCTGGTATTAAAGGGACAAGTTTCTCTGTTTCCTTTCTCATGTAGAGCGCATGTTTTCGAAGGAAATGCTCAGGGTTGGCGTTGTATTTTAGGCAGTTGGCCCAGATGAGATTGAGATCTTCGACGAACTCCTGTTTCGACTTATATTGGACTGCCTTGAGCTTTTTGGTCATTGTCCCTAGGTCCATCGGACGTTTGATAACTAGGATAGTCAGTAAATATTTGGCCTCGACACTAACAAAGAACGAGATTTAATAAGAAGTTGACTCACTGTTATAGTAGTCAGGTGCTTCCCGTTTGTTTACTCTCGTCAAAAAAGCACTAGAGTGCTCCGTCATAGCTTTCAATTCGCTAAGAACCTTTTCCGCGGCTTCGTAAAGCTCCTCTTGACCTACCTTCTCCTCACTTGCCCATTTACTCCGGTTTTTTCTTACTTCACTCATCAGACTTCGAAGCTCAGCATCCGAAGCCTGGACTTCATTGCGTTTCATATCGATTCGTGCAATTAAGTTCTTCAGAGTCAAGCTCGAGGCGCCAAGGTTCGCGCTGCTCAAAGTTCCGTGGCCAGCGGTGGTAGAATTAGAGGAATTCGCATTGTTGGCGCCCTGGTTGGACATTTCCGCCTCGACTTGCCTCTCGGATTCCTCCAGTCTTTGCTGGTCCAGCATAGCATCCCGGTCATTTTCTAGGGTATAAAACAAGGTATGGAAGCTTCGCTTTGCAGCTTCCTCAGTTGCCTTTTTATCCTCCTCTAACTTTTTGCGAATATCTTCTAATGACTGCTTCTTTGAGTCTTTCGGGGTCTCTGACGAGGTTGTAAGGGTGATCAATGGTTTTTGAGGCGGTGAGGGTAGGGTGTTGGGTTCCGATCGAACGGCAGCGGGTTTCGATTTGGTAGGGGAGGAGGGAGGCGGGGGAGCGCTTTCGCTTTCATCGTCGTCATCGTAATCGTCGTAGTCATCTTCATCCAGCTTCCGTGCTGCCTTTCGAGGCGGAACTGAAGATTGCGCTTGACCGTCGGCCGCGGTAGTAGCCTCCTCGGCACTCTGAAGAGCTTCAGGGTCATTGTACCCGGAATCAGGAGCTTTTCCAAAACTAAATAATGCGCTAATTTTCGCTTCGCCTTTCTGATAGCAGTCTCGAAAGGAAGCAACGCGCGGGTCTTCTTCGGAGACGGAATCAACTTCGGATATCATTTTTCCAGATTGCGCCCCGTCTGCGCTACCCCGGAATCGCATCTGAGGAGTACGGGGTCGCGAGGGAACTTTTGAGAGGCCATTGATAGAAGGGTGGGAATCATGATGGTCATCGGGTGGTCGAAGATGGCCTGGTGGTAGCCAGGTGTGGTGTTGACCGATGGACATTACCGCTCCAAACCCCCAGCACTGGGGTGGGCGAGGGGGCTCGTCCCTCCACGCTTTTGAGCCAGTTCAGCGAGCGACAGCAACGGCACGCAGGGGGCGCAAAAGTGGTATCAAACGAATGCCAGGATCGACATGAACCATCCGGCGATGTATCTGGGGCCGGAAATGATGGATGTGTCGCGTTATCGATGGCAGTCCACCGGGCTTCTTTGGTGGAGATTCTTGCGGAGGTGACAAGACGTGAACTTGCTCAGCTAATATCAGCATAGGCGCGGGTCACGGGACCTGGGAACGGTCGCAGCAAGCTTCACAAGGTTTGGCGGCGGAGGGAACATCAAAACACCACACCACGGCAAAGACTCCGCAGACAAGAGTATATCTCCTAGATAGACAGATCTAATTATCATATCCCCTGCTACGGTGCAGACGGAGCTTCTCTGCTCACATCTTCTTCGCTTCGTCAAACCAAAAGATATGGCCATCCAGGTTTCCGGCCTGCTGTCATCTGCTCACTGAACCCGTCATCCGCCATCTCACCCGCACGCTTTTCCCCCACGATCAGAAGCTTTCCCCGAAGCCACTCAGTAATAGAGTGGAGAACGCATATCCACGAGCATTCTCTTATTCTGCACATTAATCCCACATAATTAAAATACTGCCATGCTGCGGATACGTTACCCATTCGCTGGTATGTAAAGTGCCTACCCTCCCTGCTGGGTTACACCCCCCCATCTTTATACATGCCTTAAGCCTTTTCACTGCTCCGCTCATCTTCTAAAAAAAAAAACCTTCCGATGTGAACACAGGCGCATTTGCTATCCTCTGCCTCCTATCCGCTTACGTCGGCCTCCTTCCACACAGCGACAATGCGACTCCAGGCGGAAATGACAAGAATAAATCACCCACCTCCACCCGTCCTTCCCTCCAACCCAATGACAAAGTCCTCCACCTCGTAACCTTCTTCTTCCTCTCCCTCACATTCTACTGGGTCCTGGATACCACGCGTCGTCGCACCCTCCACTTGACCATCATGGTCTGCACAATGGGTCTCGGAATCGGTTCGGAACTCCTTCAAGCCGTCCTCCCCAACGACCGTTCTTTCGACCCCTTCGACGTCCTCGCAAATATCGTCGGCAGCCTAGGCGCTGTCGGCTTATGTACATGGTACCACAAACGGATGCTGGAGCGGCGGCGCAAAGCACGCTTTGGCACAGCGTTGGACGAAGCAGGCGATGATGTTGAGCTGGGAGGCGTTGGTGCAGAGAACGGGAATCATAGTGGGCTCGGTCCGCAGGAAACAGGTGTCACGAGGGCGCCACGGACGCTGGAGCAGGAGGTGGACAATTGGGATGAAAATGCGGTGGATAATTGGGAGGAAGGGGATGACGATTTGCAGACGACGAGGACGAGCGCGGAAGTTGACGGGCGGCGGACTCCCCCAAGTAGTTCGGGGAATGACGATGTTGGGGAGGCCCGGAAGATACGTCCTGATTGATCTGTTGATCGATCTATTGATTGCTCTAGTTTCGATTTTTTCCTTTTCGTTTCGGTTTGATTTGATGGGCTGGCGAATAGAGAATTGATTGGATTTTTTGGCAGGATAAGATATCTATTTTTGTTTTAGTACGACAGGAAGGATAGCAAGCGACGGCTTACAGATACGCAGGGGCGAAAAGAATTGGGAAATATACTGCAACGGGAAGAAATTTATATATTGCTTTCTCGGCTTTATGTTATTTTATGTTATTTTGTTTTTCTGTTTTTGTCGCCTCTGCTCTTTGCGCTCTTACGACTCCTTTCCCATCTCCTCCCATATCACCCTGCCTCGAATATTTACCTGAATATATCCGGTTTGTATCATTGGTGTTCTCGTCCTTTACGGCCGACGATTGTATTAGTCTTGTCGCGCTCTCTATTTTCTTGATTTCCTTTCTTGTTATTATTTCGATTCATTTTTCCCTTCTTCTTTTTTTTTGGGTGGGTTTTCGCTCTATGTTGATTGATTGTAATTGATGAATTGCAATTTTATGAAAACTGTATACAACTATCTAGACATAACTATTATTTAGCGCACAACGGCACATATTTACGGATATCCTTTTTTGCTCTCCTTTCGCTTAGAGCCCGGTCGGGGGTAGGGTATAGAAGAATAGAGTCAGTGGGTGGTGCTTGACGTGCAGCAATATACTTATACACATGTGGGAATTGACCTCTCAACCTTCCCGTCATGAATGCGATCTTAGTGTACAATATACGTGCAAGACCGTGTTTCATTTCAGTTAAGATCGTCTACCTTTTTCTTAACATATAAAAAAGTTACTATACAAAATAACCAGACGTAACTATTTAGCTTGAAAGAGAGTGATGACGGGCCAGCCAACCGACGACGTCTGTCTGGGTCCGAGTGATGGACGCCCTCCGGAAAGAGCGATTCAGAAAGAGGGGAAATAAAATGGAAAAGAAAATGTAGGAGAAAAGATAAAATGACGAAAAAAAATGCAAACCATAGCGGAGGGTTGGGGAGACAATCCTTGTTAAGTTCATAATCCATCAGAATGACGGGCTCCTCTATGTATTCAAAAACCCATCCCATGCAAGTCATCCATGAAACATTATGTGCGTTCAAAGAAGCCATTGTGAGAGTCATAACGATATAAATAAAAAAAAATAAAAAAAAAAGGGGGACAGCAAGAAAGTGTTGCCAAGAAGACGGAACAAGGGGATGGTGTATGAACGTAAAGGTCAAAAAATGTAGGATAATAACCGCGGAAACTTAGCACTGTGCCCAAGATACCACATCATGAAATAAAAGACATAGAAAATAAATCATAAAAGGGCGATGTAGGAGGTAATAAACCGATGTAAGTGGGAAGTTGAAAATGTATAAAAAGAGGAAATGGGAAGCACATAATTGCTGTAAGGGTTCACCAACGCATAAGTTTGCGGTATGTATCCAAAAAAAAAAAAAAGGAAGGGATTTAAAGAAATTTTCATGGTAAGCAACCTCCAGACATCTAACTTTTGTCTGGGGTAGGGATAGAGTTAATGATTGGAACAAGCTCTTCTTTCTGTGTAGGCTTGAACGGGGGGTCGGAAGAGTACTTCGCCATCTTCTGCGAACGGGATCCAGGAGACTTCACTTTCTTGTCATGCATATTATTATTATCCCGGCCGAGGAAAAGGCGAGCTTGTTCGTCGAGAATATCGTAAAGAAATTGGTATTGCATTTCAGTATAGACCATGTATGCCCGCTGTTCGCGGAGAAGATTTACCGTATCGAAGATGGGATCTGTGTCGTCGGTTATCTCCAATAAGTTTCCCGTCCGCATCTCCCTTAGTAGGTGATCGATGGTTATGAACGTGCCTGTCCGACCTACGCCAGCACTACAGTGTACAATGCGAGGATTTGCCAGAGAGCCGGCCTTTTCAGCCGTGACCTTGGTCAACTCGACAATTGCATCGCGGTCTTTGCCCTCCGGCTTCATATAATCAGTCCACCCAGCAAATAGATAATGCCAGACAATTTTGCTTTGGGAATCAAGGTTAAGTTCGAGTTTGCGAATTTCACAACGACATTTGTCGTCGTAGGCATATTCCATAAGAGTCACTTTTCCAACAAAGGCTTTTTCCACCTCGTCATTCCCGTTGCGATCTAAAAATGGATCGGCTACGGCGCGAGAAATGTGGAACACGGGTTCTTCCATAGTCAGTGGGAAATATGGCGAAGATTTCTCTCTGCCTTGTTCATAACTCTGGGTGAGCATAACCACAACTGCAACATCTCCGGTTTCATGAAGCACCATACTCCAAAAGTGCTCTAAGTAGTCAGTTTTGGGGCCCTGGCAGGAAAACGTTAAATTCTTCGCCCGAAAAATAGATAAATAGCACGGGTGAGATCATGTATTTACCTGTGCAGCAATGTAGAGAGCAGGGCTTCCGGTTTTAGAGTGGCTCAAAGAAATCGGCGACGCGTTGATAAAGTCGCATTCCCCATCCGGCACTCTAAGATGGATTCGAGAATGTGACCAGACCCGTATATTGTGATATCGATTCCTAAGTAGAATCTCTGGGCGATTTTCCAACACCCATTTCCGCGATTCATTCCCGCCCGCTGCCCCTCCTACCCCCGACAATCTAATCGCTTGGAGCATCTCGATTTCGTTGAATTTCTTCTGTATTTCTATTCAAGCCGTAAAAAACAATAGCACATATATATATTAGTCCATTGATGTAAAGCTTCCAATGTTTCTGGTAACTAACCTGCACCTGAGCAATGTAAGAAAGCTGGAATGCCCCGTTTATCTCCGTTATCCTCGGTCGACATGCTGCCATCCTCCTCTTCTTCCGATACCGACGCCCATTGTCCCGAAGCCCTACTATCCACCGAGCGGGCCCGTTTGGTTAGTGGCGACTGGAAATGAGCCTCTGACATTTTCGCAGCGGCTTTACGTCGAAATGATTTGGCTTGCCCGAGCAGATCTCGTACTTTTTTCGGCGTGCGATGTCTTGAGTTGTTGCGCGAACAACTCCCTCGAGAGTTCGGGAAGAGGGTCGAGGGGTTGTTGGCGGTTTTCAGGGAAGTGCCAGAGCCCACTGTTGAAATTGGAAATGTGGCATCCAACGCAGCGGGACTAGGGCAGCCGTCAGAGCTGTTCACTTCCACTTGTGGTGCCAGGTTCGCTGTCCACTCGCGCAAGCGAGTCCTGGTTTGAAGCAGATAGATATAGCTGGTTGCACTTGAATGGTGATGATCAAATGGAATCGCGAGAACCACGAACAAGAAACAAATGGAATGACAGAACAAACGTACATCAACTGGTTAGATAGTATCTAAACATGCTTTTACAGTTAGTGTCTGCCAATCACTGGTCTCTTTAGCCAAACGATGCGCTGCTGGTCGTGTGCTGCGTTGTAGCCCGTTGATGCCGTCGCCTGCAATTGGAGTTTCGCATCCAAATCGACCTTAAATCTAGCTCTAGCCAGTAATTCAGCAATTCAGCTATTAATAGGTCGTTATGAGTAGTTGATTGTCAAGGGTTCTCCGAAAGTATGGAAGGATTGCAATGCGGATCTATCTAGTATGATGTAGGAAACCAGGGGCTTGTGCTGCAGGGAGTTGGACCATGACCAGGTAAGTTATCCCTCCGACACAGGTGTCAATCGACTATTTATAGCAGAGTTTTGGGCAAACAGCAGCACGGGAAAAGCCAGAAAAGTGTAGAAGACGACAACGATCCGTGGTGAAAGGCGGGTTTGCTCGAGAGTGACCTCCCATGCAAGTAGTAAACGAACGAGAGTTCAGTCTCTGGGGTATTATTTTTTTTGTTCCAACGTGATTCGGCCGGTTCTCTCCCCCTCGTGGCTTTTGGTGGGTTGGGTTGAGGCTCTCTTGGACGCGCCACCAAGACGTCGATAGCGCCAAACCCGGTAGGGCCAGCCACTCACCACCGTCACCAGCCCAGTCGCCGCGGGCACGATCAATCCCACCACGACGACCAACCCAGGACGGACCACCACCAACCAACCGATCGACAACATACTACGTCCAGCTCTGCTGAGTCTTCTCTTTCTCTGTTGCCATCATTGCACAAAGCCTGGAGCTTCTGGAGCTTGGGGCCGCTTCCTGGGGTTTCTCCAGACGCCTTTGAGCTTCACTCTGCAACAACCCGCATGTAAGGAGAAAAAAAGCGCGCCTTGCCGGATGGCAACAGCAAGCACCTGCACACATCTGCACACACCTGCATAGAACACAGCATGTGGCTTCGTTTTCTTGAGGTATGTCAAGTTTGTTCAACTCAGGCACAACATATTTATTTCCCGTTCCCAAGGCGCTTGGCTGACCCGGAGTTCTTCTTCTTCTTCTTTCGCAGATTTGGCTCACTGCAAGGGTAAGCCGCCCATCGCCCAGTATGCATATCGAAAGCAAGCTTATCTCGTTCTACACCTAACACATTTTTCTTCTTCTCCTCCTTTTCGCCTACGCCCTAGCTTTTATCGAGCCCTGCATTCCACAGAACGGTGAGGCATGTGCACAAGAAGGTCCAGGAAATTCGACATGGCAAATCTCCGGAAGATATGGGAGGCACCAATATCGATAGTCAGTTTTTCCCCCCACCCACTTCCGACTTGACCATCTACATAGTAGGAAGGACAAGGAAACAAGGGACACCCCATTTTACTAACTTGCTACGTTTCGAAACAAATAGAACCGGAAGGCGGTTTGAAGCGATTTATCGAGCTGTTCCGTGAAGAACTGAAAAACCAAGCTGGAAAGGGCCCTCCAAAATCATAACCCGGCTCCGGATGGCGAGATTTCTTGAGTGAATAACCGTCTCCGCGTCTCTATTATGGACTGGCCCTGTATATTCCCCATCGATATAAGTTACCTCTCACGTTCCCGGCTCCAGTGATACGACAAAAATGCAATTATAACAAATACCCCAAATGATATTCTTGCCTCGCTTTGGCAAACAAACCTGAAGAGAATTAAAAGAGGCCTCCGAGTATTGAACCAAAAATCCGGATAAAGATTGGGCTACTTCTACTTTTCGCACCCCGTGCGATGTGTCCCTCATTCTATCCGGAGAGCAGTTTCTTTTCTTTTCTTTCGTGGTTTCCCGCCGTCAAAAATGCCAACTGTCAAAAAGTTTTAAACCCCTTGCAGCTTGGCGTTTGCGTATAGGATATGAGCATACAAAAAAAAAATGAAATTTCCTACAAAGCATCATACCCTTTATTTTTTATTTTATTTTCCATTACCCTTTAAGCTATCAAAGATTCATCTGTGGAGGAAAATATCTTTCCCATCCTGACTGATTTCGCATTTGTATCACACTTTTTGTGCCTTGGTGCTTTTGATAGGATACTACTTCACTTGTATAAACAGGCGGCAGAAAATGATATTCAATCACCGCTGTCAATCCTTGCTACGGTCTGTTCAGGGCAGTGTGGAAGTAATGTGATTGGCAAAAAAAAAAAAGAAAAAAGAAAAAGAAAAAAGAAAATCCGCAGCTTTTGATACAGTGAATAAAACACACTTCAAAAAAAGGAGTCAGCGTAGAAACCTTCTAGAGCAACGAAATGGATGAAGCGCAGGCCAAAGATGAATGAAATGCATCTATTGTAAATGTTTCGAAAATACACACACAAAAATTGATATCAAATAAATACACGAAATGAACTAGAAATGAATGTGGCCAGATGATAAACGTGTCTTATTTGCTTGCTAGCCCCTACCTGAATAGTCATGACTAGGATACATTCACCCATGGCAAAAATTACTCAGTTTGCTATGGGAAACCATTCTGCACGTACCCCCCAAGCCGGGCACAAGGCGCTGTGAGCCCTCAAGAATTGAATGTTATAAACAGAAAAAACGGAACGCTCAAGCTACCGGAAAGGGGTGAAAAAACTAATGACGATGGGCATGCCTCTTATGCATACGGACATGGTCCCGCTTGCGACTACCAGCCTCGGGCGCGGCGGTCTCAGCAGCAGCTGGTGGTGCTGCCATGGTCGTTAGAACAACTTCCTCAAAGTAATTAATCTTGTACACCGAGTTGCCGTTGGTCGACCAACTCGTTGCCACGACCTTTCCGGCGGGACATTCGCCATCGGGCGCATCGGTGATTTGAGGTGCTGCGCTGGTAGGGTAATCGGCAGTCGGATAGCCGGCTCCCTCTGTTTCGGACGGGAGTGGCTCGTCGGTGGGTGGTTCGCATTCGGAATCGTCATCAGTTGGCGGCTCATCGCCTGGCTTATCATCGGTAGGGGGCTCGTCATCAGCTGGCGGCTCATCGCCTGGCTTGTCATCGGCGGGAGGCTCATTGGTGTCCGGATCCTCACCAGCTGGTGGCTCGGTTTCTGTAGGCGGAGGAGTCGGGGTTGGGTACGATGTTGGCTCCTCTCCGGGTGAAGTAGTTGCAGTCGGAGACGGGTGAGGGTAATCTGCAGACGATGATGACTTATCCGGATCTTCTGAGGGTGGAGTGCCTGGTTTTGCGTAGCCCGGGCCGTCCGAAATGGGAACATTTTCTGGCAGTCCATTCGCGCGCCGGTCGAAGCTCTCGCCTTCAAGTATTGGCGGAGTGCGCATCTTGCACTTGTTCTGCACGGAGTCTTTCTGAAGAGTAAATTGGCGACAATCCTGCACTGTTCCAGAGTCGCTGGTGCATTCATCTATCGCCTTCTGGAGGAATTTCTCTTCCCAACCATTCATGAAATCACCATGATAGCCATATCCTGTGGGGTCGCCATTAGCAAAGACAAATCTGCCAGCCTTCCCCCTATAGGCACTGGTATCCCAAATGGTCTCAAAAAATAGAGATACCAGACGGATGGGGTAGCCAGGGGGGCAAAAGCCATTGTCGATGCGACTTGGATAGGCCATATGGTCTTTGTGGTTGGGAGAATCAGTCCGCACTCCATCCCAGCAGGAAGGGAAGAAGATTTCGGAACGAATGCCATGCTTGCAATTGGTATCAATATAATTTTTATCGGGCAACGTGTGAGGAAGGTGGTAACGTTCGGGGTGCTTGTCGTAGTTCAAGCAAGTAAAGCCAATGTTTTTTTGAGCGTCTGTAAAGTTGCGTTGGAAATTGCTGCCGGCAACCATTCTCAGACCAGGGGGAAACGCATGGACTTTCTCTCCATCCTCGTGCCGTTGGAGGTAGTACCTACTGAGCGTCAGCGCTGGCAAAATAGAATAGTAAAATAAAATAAAAATTCTTGCATCTTGCATCTTGCAAGACGACAAATCTTGACCAGTAAACTTACACGAGCATTCCACCAACCTGATGAACCAATTCTGTGGATTTGTCCGGATTCTCAAAGTACAGCGCCGGCGCCCAATACAGGGACATATCTTCAATCACTTCACAGGATGTGCATTCAGATGCCCTGAGCTCGTCATATGTATTGGTCAAGCCAAGATCTAGGACTGATTAGAGAACCGATATGAAGCGCCTCTGCCTACGGAATACATTGGAAAGGGAGGCGGAAGAAATGGGGGGAACGTACTCCCAGCTCCGTGGAGCGCATGTACATGACCAGAGCGTTTTCCAGGATTAACAATGGGATCGATAGGGCCGAGTCCCACGCGGCCGCGGCATGGCAAACGCCAGAAGGCCAATGCAGGCGAGATCGTCGCCGCTAGGACGACAAGTAAACGCATTGTTGCGAGAGGTAGAGACCGGCTCTCAAACAATCTTGGTCGGCAAGAATGAGAATCTCGGCCAGGCGAGTCTATTGGGGCGCTGAGGTGTAGAGAGCAAGCCTCCGACCAAAAAGGAAAACGAGATTGGGTGACGGATATATATATATATATATATGTATATACAATCTATACACACAGCCTTTCCAGATTGCTGTCCTCGCGAAAGAAAAAGAATGTAAACCAGAATCTGGCTCTGGCAGGGAGAAGAAGAGAGAGTGAGGGCAAAGTGACCCAAAAAACGGGACCTACAAGAAGAATGTTGCGGTTCCAAAGGAGTGGCCTGGTCACTGAGCCATCGAGAAGGGGCAGTGATACTCTTTTAATCCAGCCATGAGGGAGGAAAAGATACCAAGATTCATAATCTAACGAGAATGCTAAAACTCCGTGTGGCTTCCCTTAGACCCTGCCAACTGTCAAATATGTCATCTTGGAGTCAGTAAGCGCTGCATGGCTAGCCAGGCACAAGATGAATCGCCCTGCATGGTTCGAGCCAACCAAGCCTCTCTCACGAGCGGACAAGCGCCGTTGTGTTTTGGGTGCGTGATTGCGCTGTTTCCTCTGTATAGCGGAGAGTAATTTCCCCTGGCCCTTTTGCCATGGCCTTATTTTTCCTTGGACAAAAAGCCATTTTCGGGGCGAATAAGAATCACCAGCAGCACAGCTCGTCAAATGTCCAGGCAGGGGTCGACAGACCGTTTTCCGTCCTTTCAGAGCCCGTTCGAAGTTCAAACCGGAACCCTGGCGAACGGGGACCAGTGACGTCCAGGGAAGATTATTAAAAGAAGCCTAAAAACTTCACATATAGATTCGTGTGTGAGGGTGGTTGGGCAATATTATTAGGCCTCCATGGAGGTTCTTTCGCGGCGCCTCCTTTCGATGCCAAAAAATGCCCAAAATCTCACTGCGGCTAGAGTACAATTACGGAGATTGAATATATTTCTCACGTACATCTTCTTGCCTTGGTAACAAAATTCAGTGTATTTGAAAGAATACCAGGAGTAATGGCATTAACTTACTACCTCTATGCTTTTCTGTTGCGGTAGTACCAGTTCTTGTCCAGATTTTCTCATCGAGTCTGCCATGCATATGGTTCGCTGAAGCGAGGCGAAGTTGATGCTATTTTGCTTGAGTCCAGGTACTAGCCAGCTACATAGTAGGTAACTAGCTAGCCTTGAACTTGCATGCTCGAAACGCCCGAGAGAAACCCGCCAAGGTGCGGTGGCGTGTCGCATCTAATTTAGCATCACGGGCGGGTGTTTTGGTCCAGAACACAAAACCTCACCCGAAGCTCGAACGTCAGCGCCCACTCATGGCACTTCCGAAGCTTCCACTTCAGTTCGGCTCTTTTGCTCCATTTCTTGACCAAACCGCTGGGGCCTGGTTGCCAAGTTTATCATGGCAGCAAAACCCCCTGGTTGGTATTGGTCCAGAGATTCTTTGATGTCTGGACCCGGAAACCGCTAATTTCTCGGGAATTGCAGGCCATAGCAAGAATAATGCATGGTGATAATCCGCCATATTATGTTCGCTCGAGGGGGGGCATGGAACACACAGGCCTGGCACTTTTAGTTGAGAAGTACAGAGTACGCTTTGTGGTATTACTCTGTGCAAATAATAATATAAAGATGGAGACATACATCCAGCATGAGGGTTGGCCACCCAGCCAAGGGGGCTTTTAACATTATATTGCAAAATATCACAAATGGTCAGGATATCATAGCAGCACATCTGGATGAGAAGGAACTAGTTTCAGAAATCTCACATTTTCTACCACGTGCCAAAGGCTGCTGCTTGCAAGCAAGAGAGCATCGATCACGCCCAAACCGATGCTTGATAACCAGCCGCCGCGCCGCCCCTTGGCTTTAAAAGGGTGCGCAGTTGAAGCCATCGCAAAGCCGACATGATCCTCTAAAATTGCGGCAGCGCAACCACCTAGCTCAAATCGCTAGTTTAGCACTTCTCAACCTCATCATCATCCCGCAAAAGAGACCTTTCCCCGAGCGGAATTCCGTCACCTCTTCTCCGAATACCAGTTAATTGCATCGATTTTGAAGCGCGCATGCGCATGCTCTCTTTGATGGGCTTCCTGTGGGTATTTGAGCTGACATGCTTTGGAATCCGCGACGATACCGAAAAAGGGGGTGAGGGTTTTGCTGATTGTAATGGGTGGTGTCAGTTCAAAATCTCATCTTGATCCGAGGGTGCTGTGCGCAGGCTTAAAATGATATGTATGAAACGCAAGCAGTGGCGGTATCGGACCTAGTAAGTAGGCTATTTGAAGCACCGAAAGAGATGAGAAAGTCCTCCAACTTGAGCTGTAAAAAAAGGGCAAGTGTATACAAGCCAATCGTGGATTGGATTCGCATGCTCTTAGGAGCCAAGCTCAGGTAGGTAGGTAGGTGTCTGCCGTCTTCTTCCCATGGGCCCTGCTATTGTTTTTCTGACGGAGATAAACCAGCTGAGAAAATGAGGGGCATTATGCAAGTAGTCAGTTTGTCACAAACGCTGTTGAAATGATTCCTCGACCTCCCGAGACTAAATGTAGTCGTCGGGATCTCCGTGCAGGGTCCTTTTGCCTAGACGACATATCAGACGATGAGTGCGCAGGCCGAAAGTGTTATGGCTAGTTTCTTGGGGCAGAGGTGATGGTGGAAGGGCGTCCGGAATAGAGTCACCAATTGTATGACTTTTGCAATCACCGACTTCTGCAACGTCAACATCCAACCAGTCCTGACCGACCAACCTTTGATGAGCTGATTGTTCAAAAGACACCCTTAGCGCACCACACCGCAGTCCTTTGGGATGATAAATATAGGGTCCTCAGTACTCGCGTGGAATAATTGAATCATTCGTTCAAAGCTGAGATGGCGTTGCTCACCACCCGAGCAGCAATCATCAACACGGACCATGTTATGAACTTAGAGCGACCCGCCAGCCTTGATCTGTTGATCGGTGTTGGGCTGCTCCAATCGAAATCACCCTTGAAATGGACTCAATGAAGAACCACCCGCAAAGCTTTTCCTCTCAAGGGAAAGAAACCAAGACACACTGGCCAATTTACTGCCTTGCGGTGGTACATATTGTTCAGAAGCCCTTGGTTAGAGCTCGCCGACCGGACGTATGAACAGTACAGTCTAGTTCACCCCCTTCATTTCACCGTTCAAGAGTCATTAAATATATCACGAGGGATTGGTGCGCCGTACAAAGTCAGGTAAGCTGTTAACTTAACACTGTCTGGAATTCAAGAGTTGAGATCGCACTCGCGGCCATTATTTGACAACAACAACAACAACAACATTAGAAAATTTAAAAAAAAAAAAAAAAAAAAAAACCTTTCGCGAAAAAATGAGATGCTTTGAGAAGGGGTGTTCTTTTCTTCTTCTTCTTCTTTTTCTTTTTCTTCGTCTTCCTCTTTCTCAAGAGTTAGTGGCAGCTGTAATTTCACAGTGTAAGTTAGAGCTAACGAAGCGGCATCATGACAACAGGAACTCCACTCCAAAAAGGCCTCAATTCATTCAGCCTTCTTCAACAGCCAAAAAAAAAAAAAAAAAGGGATAAAGGTAGTAACCGACTTACCTTGATAGTAAGGTAACAACAGTTCAAGACCATAGTCCAAACAGACAGAACTATTATTCGATAAGAGCTGATAAAAAAAAAAAAAAAAGCTTGACCACCGGCAGATATCTATTAGATCACGCCAAGTCAGCCCTAACCTCCAAGCCGAGGCGAGGCCGTTTGGCGGGATGAAAAGAAGTAGTTAAATAGGTTAGTTAATAAAGTGGCGCTTGATGATCTACCGGCGACCGCTGAGAGAGACGGGGCCACCGTCTTCTATTATTCCATTGTAAGTTCTGGGCCCCACTGCAAGCAAATCAATCCTTCTGGGTAAAAAAGGGCGAGAAGTTGAGATGGGGAGAGGAAAAAAAAAAAACCATGGAGAAACGGTGTGTCTCTGAACGAAAAGAATAATGATATAATAGAGGGGGGAAAAAAAATATATATAT
>QGQJ01000117.1:0-45173 GCA_003206725.1 Blastomyces emzantsi
TCCTCCCCCTCCGCCCTCCCCCCTTAACCTCCCGAGCGGCGGCTGTTTCGATATACTCATCATCAATTCATCCCCATAAGTTGTTCAAGCTCATCCAGTGCTGTAGGTTGTAGATCGTGTTCAAACTCGATGACCTCTTCCCTACCTTCTTCTCCTTTGTCTTCTTGACTCCCGACCGTTACAACCGAACTAAACGCCCGTTTAGCTTCTAGGTTGGTTCTCTGCCTATTCGCATCTCCCACTTGTAAGCCATTAGCTTCACAATGAGTAGCTGGTAAGTAGGAGTTTGCGAAATACGTTTGCGAAACAGATCTAAATTCCAACCCACCCAGATCGAGGGCGCCTGCAGGCCGAGTGATGTTCGGGGTGAGTGGCTCTCGTGCTGGTATGGTAATTTTGCCTTGGATGTTTGGATATGGCAGAGCAATCGACGGAGTGCTAGCGTCATCGTTGAAATCAATAAGCGGATCTGCGCCTTGACAGTTTGGACTATCGATTTTTTGAAACGCTGGGGTAATAATACCCTCGTCTTGGTTGCCCGGCGCTTCGGGCTTGTCAGACTGTCCACTGAGACGGTCAAGTAGCCCCTGCTTGGGATCCTCGAACAGCTGGAAGACGTTACCAGCATACTTCACGCCGCCTGCAGTTTCAACGTCCGAGGAGAAAAGACTATTGATGGCTTTCATGGGTTTGGGCGTGTGGGGAATCTCGACCTGAATAATGGCGGGACACCCTCTGCGATCCAATGGACCCTCAAAACACTCATTTGCGATCCTTCCGAGAATTGGCTGGAGCACCCAAGGGAAACTGATGAGAGGCAGCTTTTTCTCCTCCGTTTGTGTATTCTCAATGAGGACAGCGGATTTTGCAGACATAGCCGCCTCCATCTGTTCACTGGTCACTTTATACATGGCGACGGCAAGAGGCGCGAGGTGCTCAAAGCCGTTACCGCCAGCTCTTTCTTCACAGAGCGTGCGGAACTTCTCCCGTAGGGCGGATGATATGCGACCAATGTCTTCATGGAATTTGTAGTCGTTCGACATCTCCGAATGGCTTAATACGAACGTTGACCAGACTTCGAATTCGGTTTCGATTTCGTGCTGGGCCATGATCCGCCGCATATCCGTATCGTACTGCGTTTTGAGGTCGGTTGCAAGGCTCAATAATTTCTCGTCAACCTCAATCGCTGATTTTAAAATCCGCTTGTCGAATTGTGGTCTTTCCTCAGGAGACAAAAACTGGGGTTTTGATCGGATATCTATGTGGCTAGTCATATCATACAATTGACCGAGAATTTTTTGAGAATGATACTCCACGTTCCTATTTCTCGTTCTTTTTTCCATGAAATGGGGCCATTTTTTTGGTTTCAAATCTCGATCCATTTGAACTGGTTTTCCAGATTTGTTGTAATCGACTGCTTCGGAATGCAAGGCTGCGAGCTGAATACACTTTTCATCTTTAACCCCATCTTTTTGAAAGTCCGCCAAAGCCATGTGTGCTCGAGCAATTTGTGAAAGACAGTGGTTCTGCATATAGGTTACGTAGAACTTGGTGATATCATCAACAGTAACTTCGCGATCCAGAACTTCAGGCGTTGAGGCATCATTGTCCATTGGCTCGTGAAACCAGTCCGTCGGTAACATATTTTTATCCCAGATGACAATGTAGTCATCGCCATCCAGGTCACCCCCAGAACACATGCTTGCAACGTCTCGATCCCCAGTTTGCGGCAACACAACAACGTCCCTAAGATGGTGAAGCGCAGGGGCATTAACTGCCTTGACAATACGAATGTCTCCCGGATGGAGTGACGGATTTCGAGCGAGAATACAGAGACCCTCAATGACAGTGTATTTGCCTTCGCCGTGCCGCCAGACGTGAACGAATATTTCGGGAAGGCAAGCCACCTTTTCCTGGTAGGTTGAGTTTGGTTTCGGCCGTGCACTGCGAAAGTATCCTTTCAGGGTTTTGGTCTCATCGATACAGCCTAAAAGAAAGGCTCCCTCATCTATTGCAATTTTGGCTTTCTCTTTGAGATACTTGATTTGCCAAGTACGCCATAATTCAAGTAAGGATGAAACAAATGGCTCCTGTGAGCCCAGAAAGCCATCACGTATCATATCCGCAAGAATCAACGTCATCTGGTTTGGGTCAACGTGTTTTTGTAGAAGGTGGATAGCCTTCTCCTCGTCAGTCATGGCCTGCTCTAGATTAGCCAACATCATACTGAGTTTGGTAATAAATACTTCATCAGGGGTTCCCAGGGCAGACAAAATAAGAATGAGCTGGCGGTTTAGAGTTGCGTAAGAGAAATGAGAATATCTGATTATTTCAAGCCCATTATGGGCAGCTGTGAACTTGCATTGGCTCTTTCGAATATGCACTTCTCGTTTATGAGCTTCAGGTGAAACTGCGAGAATGCCTTTACAGCCACCAAGTCGGAATTGAAAGACCGAAGGTGGCTCCCCTGATGGAGTTTTAATTCCAAGGTCGCTTTGGATCATCTGAGTCAAAAAGTGCGATAAACGTCCCACTCCATCTGAGAATACGTAACCGTTTCGCTCGATATCATCAATCTTCTTAATCTGTACTGGACAGCTAGTAACTGCACGAGTGGTTGAAAAGCACTGTCCTAGTCGCGCTGCATATTTGGCAACAATTTTGATATCATTCAAATCGCCCATTTGAGCACGGATGTTGGCAGCCGTGAGATGCGGTAGTGAAGCAAAGAAGTATGCTCCATGCTCCTTAAGCTGAGAGTTGCCGAATGCCAGGAACTCGTACCGTCGATCGCCTATTATGATACCGTGCTCCAATGTACGCCTGACTCGTGCATAGATTTTTTCCATGTTACTATTGGGATATATCTTACCCAGGGATCTCTCATCGCAGAACCGGACACGGAGAAAGCGGTCTGCATGCTCTTGATGGTAGCGTAATACACGATTAGAAGTACCAACAGATGGAGTGCCATAACAAATCGTAGAAGGGGTAACATCAGCACTCCTCACGTAACAACAATGGCCTGGGATTCTACCATTAATCGCTCCATTTGGGAATTGTATGTTGAATATCTCCATTGGATCGTAATATATTGCCTTGTTCATGGCAACATGCTCGAGAAGCTTTTTCGCCTTATTTTCGCCTAATTGAACGAGGCGACGGACAAACGTTTCATCGATTGTGTATTCATTTAGGTACCGATGGGACATGCATACTTCTAGCTGATATCGAACAGAGAAGGGAAGGCGGATATACTCGATTTTATCCAAACCTTCTAAGGACAATAGAGGCCTAGATTTGTGCGTAGAGGGAGCATCAATCCATTTCCAAACGGTCGGGATAGGTTCAACCCTTTCGATGACTTTAATATCATCGGTCTCTAGAATATTGACATTGAAGTCCTTAAGCACATCATTAAAGATCTTGATCTTGTTATCATCGTGCAGAGTATTTTCGTGGAAAACAAGTCGAAACGTTGTCCAGCGCCCTACAGGACAGGTTAGTAGACCACATTAAAACTTGCATGTCCTGTCATTGTCCACATACCAAAGTTAATATACGCATTCTGTTTCCTCAGATTGACCGGCGTGCGAGTGATTATTTCAGGGTTGAGCACAATATCTGTTTGTCGGAACCATGTGTCCCGCGAGCTCCAGACATTTTCATTCTGCGGAAAGTGTTCCTTTTCTAGAGCCGTAATCTGCTGATGGCAAGTTGCTGGCGAACCCAAAGGGATCACTAACGAGAACTGCCCTGAGCTATTTATTTGAAAGATGTTCGTCAGTTGCAAAAATCTGATACGAAACCGAAATGGATTCGCTGGGCATAGTGGATTTTCGCAGTTGGCGGATCGTTGAGGTATGTTGACATATATGCACAGTTCCCGATGATCAACGTTGAGGACCAGACGAACAGTCCCTACGCTTTTGGAGGCAAGGGATTTTAGCAGAAGAAAAGATCTCTCCCCTATCATGGATCCGAAATCCACCCACAAAGCATGTAGTTCCTGCGCGAAGTTAGCGAGAACTTAAAGACCTCACCTGGCCCTAACTTACAATGGTTGCAGGATAGGTTACCCCTACTCGAACAGGGCTCGATATCTCTAAAATACGCCTCTGGGTCTCCAATCTAACATTTAATAGCACAGACTCATTGTCCTCAAGTGCCAGCTCGTATTTCGAATGACTCCAGAAGTCGTCGCGTGGTGGCGGTCTAACATTAACGTTACAGTTGAACTTATGATATCAGCAATTGACAGTGAAATAAAAGTGACAAAGTGATGTGAAATCGGGCTAATCACGCACTTAAATCGAATCTTGCCTCCCCCTGCTCGTCTCCCGCTAAATATCTCAATGTAATCAACATTACCATATGTGGAAAATGACTTCCATAGCGTGAAAGTGTTGGCATTTTTAGGGATTCCAGCTAGTAAGAGCGAAACTGACTCCCAGGAAGCCCACTCGCCTTTGATAGGACAGGTGTTTCTGAAGTCAATATCCCTGCCCATAGAGCGCCTCGCTGGTGAAGAAACGTTCGCCCCAGCTCTACGATCAGGCCGAGAGCCAGACAAGCGCTCAGGGAAATGTGCCATTTCTAAGTGCACATTAGTGAGATTTTTCCTAGAGCTAGAAGCTGAAGTTAGAACGGCGGTGCGATGAGTCCAACACGATCGAGGGTCACAGTACGGTGCTGGAGCTAGACCCCTTGCCTGCACACGCGTGCTATTTTGGGGAAAAAATGGAGACACGAGCAGGGTAGAAGGTACAAGTAAGGTGAATGAGAAAAATTACATCACTTCACTTGTAATTAGGGGTGCTGATGAGAGGTGTAGACTCGAGACAGTATGAACCGGATTTCTAACATACCCTGGTGGACAGCAGCCATAGATACCTACACGGCGGCAACCAGGATGTTGTGGTGCTGCTGCCGCTGCCACTGCTGTTGCTGCTACTAAGTGAGGAGAAAGGAGACTTTGTTGAGGAGATGAAGAAGGATGATGAAGGGGGGAGTGACAAGAAGGTGAAGATGGAGAAGAAGATAAGTAAAGGAGGCAGTGAGGTGTCTGCAGTTGTGTTAATCGAGGACGTGTTGGCAGAGCCTCAGGCCTCGTGTTTTGTGTGTGAGACTTGACTGGAATGAGATGATGGCGACCGCGACCACCATGTCTACGCGACAACGCCTGCTCGGTTTGTTGCTGTGGTTGCTGTTGTTGCTGTTGTTGCTGTTGCCGTTGCTGCGGTTGGAGGTTCTCTTCTTTCTCCCGTCTCTTTCGCCTCATCTGTTTCTCATAGGCTGCTTCGTTTCGCATTCTCGCGTTGCGAGGATCTCCCCTTCCCCGGCTTCGCCTGGGCCGTTTCTTCGCACGCGGGAGACTGGCGGAGGTTTCTGCTGCAACATGCTGCAATAGGTGATGAAGAATGTCAGCAGCTGCTTTATTGCTAAAAGAATTTTCAGTGGCATGAATCAATGAGACATGGCCAGTGTATGTAGGCTTGAATATGCCAGACGTGTCCATGGCCACAGCACTTTTATGCACATGAGGAAGCCTGCAATCTTTGTTGCGCAAGAAACAGACACATACAGAGACATGCTGTGGTGTGCAGGGAAATGAATTACTATATATGAGAAAGGAGAAAAATATGCATACTTACATTCGAAGTCTTCATCTTCATGTCACTCCTTCTGTCGATGATACTAGCTTGGGAGTCGAGAGAGGAGTTTGTTCCAGGTGGTCAACATTACTCAAGGAGATAGCGAGCGCGATGGATAGCAGGACAGAGGCTTCAGCAAGGAGAAAAGAAAAAAAGAAGAAAAAAAAACAGGAAGAGAGGCCAGTAGTGTTTGTGTATACCAGCATATATGTATATACTCATGTATATACGTAGATTTCTTCTCTCTATGCGCCGGGAACACCACGATCCTTTATTTTTCCGGGGTTATATATCAAAACTACACGCAGGCGGATTTACCCGCCAGGGTATCATGGCCAAAAAAGTCCGGCAAATTGGCTACATCCGGAAGAATCCGCAAGGAGACACTTTGATACGTATATATCATTTGGCCTCAGGAGTTTGGAATGGAAGGACAAACTCTCTAGTAGCTAAGCAAACAAATGCATCGTGCGTGATTTGAATGCTGCAGCTACGTGTAGGCAATCTGTTCAGCCATAGGCAAACCAGATATACCAGTCAGAATGAATATGAATATGAAAATGTAGATGAAATGATTCATTTTTCCAAGAGCTGCTCTTGTGTGCAACTCGAGAGTGGTGGTAACACCCCTCACAGAATATGCAGGAAGCAATGAAAAGTGGCTTTAAGCGAAAGGAAAACCGTGATGAAAGAAAATAAACTGGATCTGCCGAGCGAGAATCATATACGCCTCCAACTCCGTCAAAGAAACGAATCCGAATCTTTTAAAACATCAGGCACTCAAAGAAGATGGGGTAAATTTGAAAGGCAAGTTAGCAACCAAAATAAAAGTTGTCGGTGACAAGATGAAACGCAAACAGCATTTCATTACTTGCACTGATATTTTAATCGGCAAAGCCTAGGTAGCTGCGAAATATCCACTTGCCAGGCCCGTATATTCAACAGGAGCTGGTTGTGTTGACAGACGAAGGCGTGCGTCCCTGGAATTTCCGGGCATCAGGGAACGCGATTTTGGTTCTATTAAAATGTAGAGCTGCTCGATGCCGTCTTGGATAATGGCTCTCCTATAGCGTAGCATGTTGGGCGTAGGTTTTTCGCTCTCGTAGCAGTATATACCATCGTTCAGAGTGGTAGGTGTTGTTGACAAGGAACATGCGGGAGGAGCATTGCGGTGCCTCGGAGCGTCTTAAGGTCTTTGAACTTGACCACAGAGTTGAAAGAACATGTCGAAGCGCAAGAGACGTCAGTTGCACCTGGCATTCAGGTGGCTTATGGTCGTTCTTTGCATCATTGTTTGGAACTTTTTCTCTGTGTCACCTTTGAAGACAGCTATTTTTATTAATCGATTATTGTATTTCTTTGACCATGTGCTGCTCCTTTTTCAGTTTGTAGGCAGGCTTCTTAGCGTGTTAGAACCGTTAGAAGATGGAATGCTGTCAAAAAATACTCCATAGTGCGGAGTGAGTTCGAGCATTTCTGTTGCGTCAAATCTTTCTCTTGGTCCTGCTCTGTAGTTTATTCCGAGTAGATTCGAGCTGGGAAGATGAGTTGACCTTTACGAGACTCAGTTGTCGGTAGCTGTTCCTGGGCTCGGTTTGCTCTCTTAGTTTAAGAGAGGAAGGATGATTCTCGTAAAGAGGAAGAGGCTGGTCGGTCAAGATAGGGGAGCTTGTGGCTCATGGAATCTGAGCTTGTCTAAGAGGATTGGGCTAGCTAAGGGTATATCGAGTAGATTTCAGCGATAATTGATTTCTCTGATGCTTGACAATCAGAGCTGGTATGACAAGACCAGGCAGGCTAACTCGCTCATAGTTACACACTGTTCAGGCACTGTAGTAGCTAATATAAATGATTAACGTACCACAAATTCTCTCAACAGAAAATGCTACTATCACCGCTGTTCAAAACAAGTTTGTCATATCATAGGCTAGACTTGCAATTTTACTTGGGGCCACCTCCGGAGGCGAGCAAAGGAAGCAACACACCATCATTGGAACACAAAATAGCCAGCTCCGGGTGAGTCGTTGTTTTCATCTTTTCGGTCTGGTTTTATGGCATGGTAGCCTGTAATTCCAATCATCAGCATGTAGAACCACCAGTTCAAGCATCGCCAACTGCCTAGCAGCATCAAATGGTGACAGGTTGCTTGCAGACACATTAATTGTCCGGAAGAGAATGTACATAGATACATACATAGGGCCGAAGCCGACTGAGTGCTAAACAAAGCAGGTTTCCGGCAATGATGGACCATACCACGAAGGGCCCAGATGTGGGATTGAGCTTGGAATTTTGCCATTGTATTTCCAGGTAGGCTCTTAGGGCTGGTCGCTTATCCCTCCCGTAACTCGGTATACAAAACCGTCTCTGCACAGATGGTTGAATAATCTCCGGGGAGCGGATGTGATAGTCATCTCCGCACATACCTCCAAAAAAAAGTGTTTTTGGCAAGCTAGGTCGGCTCTCCGTAAACTGTAGGCCAACTTTTATGAAATATATGGTAATGCCTTGATTCAAGGAGAGTTTTAAGAATCGCCGGCTGTCTAACCAAAATTTCATCGCATAATGCCTCGACAGAGGCTTTGCATTCCACAGGTCAGAGCATGTACCGCTATTGCGTTAAGTATAGGAGTTGTAAGATATGTGCAAGGCGTCAAGAGCCAATGTCATGGCTCCAAATAGCATTTAACAATCACCGTGTTAAGAGTGACATTGCCATCAATTGCTCCTGTACGTATAGGGCATATTTGCAAATCTATCTTCATTTCTCCAGAAAATCTTTTGAGCCATGCCATTCATTTCAAGGTTTGAACCAGTCTAGCCCTAGAATTCGTTAGCACATGTGTAGCAAAATTGTTTCTTTTCAAACTTCGTGAATTCATTCGATACTGACCACAACAACTGAAGCGTCTCACAGCTCGTCGTGCGGAAAAAAAGAGGGGTCCTGAACGGCTCGATATAGGGCTATCTGACTAGCTGAGTTTCACGGATGAAGAACCAGTCCTATATCCCGTATCTCATTGAGGACATCGATGAAATTAATTTACGGACTCTTGAGGCCGCATTCATCTAAATACAACGATGCTGATTGACACAATAAGTGCTTATTGTTCAGCAAGGGGGGAGGATTTCTCGGTTATCATCGCAGGTCTGTTGCAAAAAGAAAACCCTGGTATGGAGATTTACCACATACTTTTTTTTTCGTTTACGCTGTAACATTGAAACTAATGCGCTGCATCCATGCAAATATCACCGTTCACCTACCAATGTCTTTTGTACAGACAGAGCAATATTCTCAGTCAAAAAATAGAGTGGGCCTAGGAAAGGAGAATTGCGCCATCGCCCGGCCGCGCATAAGTCGTTCCCCATATTTATATGACAGGAAGAGCCGAGAAAAAAGAAATTATATTCGAACAGCCCGAAACTCGAGCGTGTCACCTTTAGCTCGACCGAGTCGAATTTCCCAAACTTACTCCCCTTTAATTCTCCTCACATCTATCCTAAACTATGGATTAATTGATTTGTTACAGCGAATACCTAGTCAAACAAATCCCTTAGCAACAAACCGCCATGAGACCCTTCGGCCGAATTGCGACAACCGTTAGCCGGCGAGGGGTGGGATGTCAAAGCCGCGCACGAGGTCTTCAGCAACACCCACGGAAGATTTCCTATCGATGGAATAGCAGCAGTGCGTCTGGCTCACAAGCGCAAAAAGCAGCTCCAAATCCATCCTCCTTCAGGGCTGTTCAAGCTCTGGCTCTAGCCACCATTGCTGGCGGCCTCGGGTACGCGTTTGGTGTCAGCGATTCTATACCCGGCGTTTCGCAGCTCTTTGGCCGAACGGACCAGGAGCCAAAATATGGAACGACGAAGGACTTAGAAAAAGCAAGCAACAACATCCCTTTCAAGTAACAATATGTCAAACGCAATGTTACAGCATTTACACAGAGTTCACGTATATACGGTGCTTAATATGTATACAAATGTCCGCAGACTAACCCGAGATCGGTGGTGTTGGTAGGCAATTGCCGAACTACGCACTTTGCTAGGAGAGGATGCGATAAGTACGGACGATGAAGACCTACATCTCCATGGTTATTCAGAATGGTCATCAATAAACTGCGAACAACTACCCGTCGCCGTGGCCTATCCCAAGAACACCCAGGAGGTATCCCAGATCGCCAAAATATGCCACAAGTACCGAATGCCCATGATACCTTATTCGGGGGGTAGTAGCCTTGAGGGGAACTTCTCGGCGCCTCATGGGGGTATGAGCATCGACTTTCTCCATATGGATAAGGTGATTGAGCTCCATGAGGATGATATGGATGTTGTCGTCCAGCCGTCTGTCCAATGGATGCAATTGAACGAGGATGTCAAACATACGGGCCTATTCTTTCCCATTGACCCTGGCCCATCCGCCAAGATTGGAGGCATGGTTGGCACGAACTGCAGCGGCACCAATGCTGTTCGCTACGGGACTATGAAAGATTGGGTTATCAACCTGACAGTGGTGCTGGCCGATGGGCGAGTCATCAAGACTCGAAGGCGCCCGCGGAAAAGCGCAGCGGGATACAATTTGACAGGAATGTTTGTAGGTTCTGAAGGGACGCTGGGAATTGTCACGGAAATAACCCTCAAGCTTGCTGTACTACCTGAAGAGACGAGGGTAGGCGTGGCTACGTTCCCGAGCATACGTGATGCCGCTTCTGCCGCCATGAGGGTCATCCGCGCCGGGGTCCCGGTTCAATGCATGGAAATCCTTGACGAGGTGCAGATGAAAGTCATTAATGGCGCTGGAGGCACCAATCGCATATGGAAGGAGGTTCCAACGCTCTTCTTCAAATTTTCAGGATCGCCCGCCGGCGTCGCTGATAACATCAAAGCGACCAAAGCTATTGCTAAGAACAATAACAGCAGTTCTTTCGTGTTTGCAAAGGACGACCGGGAAGCTCAGGAGTTGTGGTCTGCGCGCAAGCAGTCTCTCTGGAGCATGATGGCGCTTCGAAAGGAGGGAGATGACATTTGGTCTACGGATGTTGCAGTGCCCCTATCTAGACTCCCTGATATTATCGGTAAGTGTACACCCGGATCTGCCCTTTAATTAAAAAAAGCAAGAAAAAAATAAAAGCAAACGAGATCTGCAGACATTGGCTGATCTAAGAAACACCACTAGAATCGTCAAAGAAGGACATGGATGATCTAGGGCTATTTGCTAGCATCCTCGGCCACATTGGAGATGGCAACTTCCACGAGAGCATATTGTATAACAAAAAGGACCCTGTCCAGCGGGCGAAAGTGGAAAAAAGCGTGTATGACATGGTTAACCTTGCACTGGAAATGGACGGCTCCTGCACAGTAAGTTTTCAGCCCTCGTCATCCTCCTTTCTTTGCTTTGCTCTAAAACCCTCCTTTATCGCTGTGGATATTTTTAATATCCTGGTCGATCAATTATCAATACTAACTACATTTAGGGCGAGCACGGTGTTGGACTCGGTAAAAAACAGTCACTTGTCAGAGAGGTCGGATCGGAGACCATCGACGTCATGCGCAGTATCAAGCGCTCCCTTGACCCCCTCTGGTTGTTAAATCCTGGAAAAGTATTCGAAGCGACACGTGGTCTGGAGGAAAATCTCATGAGACAATAGAAAATGCGCAAATGCCCATATGTTTAATATTTAAACGGGATCGCTACCTTGAGAGCACTCCTTTCCCGTCGCAGTCGAAGTGAACGTGTTGAAGGCAGTCAGTCTCCTTTGATGCTTTCTATGATATTGTGAAAGGCATGAAGTGAGGCAATTGCGTCTTGCTCATTAGATAGCATCTGCCCCTAATGAAATTCCAGGCGAAGTCGGACCCTTGCTATTTCACCCTAATTTTAGACATCACATCATCTCTCTCCACACTGCTTATTTGTTGTCAAAGTAAGTTTCGTGGTGAGGCTGTCGGGGTGAGATGGTGTTTCGTTGGGGACCTTGTGGTTGCTCGACACTATCTGCTGTAATTGATATTCTCGCTGAGCGCTATGTGGATGGACAGCTGAATCAAATGATTACTGCATACTTTAACTCCAATATCATTACTTACTTGCTTTTCCAAGGACCTCATTGCCTGCCTTCCGAGCGAGGATCAATTCTTCGTCGACCTGTTTGGTAAAGTTATGCTTCCTTCTGCCAAAAACAAGGTCTGCTTTCAGCGACAGCAGATCCGGGCAGGCATCATAACTCCGGAAGCTACAAGAGCTTTAATACCTAGGAAAGATCTGGAGATAGCCGCCATAAAACGGAAATATCAAGCGCTCACCACTACCCCCCGTTTAAAAAACGACGATGTTGAAACCGCAAAACTTGGTACACCAGCTCAAATCCCGTAGGATGACAATTGCCTGTTAATACTCTATGTACATGCGAACAAAGGTACATGCTCAACGACGCAGTTCCCGACACGAACTATGCACTAACCTGGATGTCCTGATGATGATCCAACAGCGTCTTTGACGAGGTTTGTCTCGAGCATGTACCTATGGTTTTGTCATCGCTCTTTCCACACAGTTGGCGACAAGGCTGAACAATTGCTTTGAAGCGTAGTCGATTAGTATCTGCCTACCTGCTGTACAGTAAATAGGCTGGCGAATTCGTATTTTCTTCCATTGTTTATTATTTAACATTTATTCCTGGTATGGAGATTTAGTGTTGTCCCCTCTCAACTGTTAGTCGATTGCCAACGAGTAATAAAGGTAGGTGAGCAGCCTCATGACGAATTTTATCACTAGTGTCTATTGGTTGAGGATTAAATAGCTAATTTTCATAATTTCTAGAACCCCTTGAACTGATAGCTTACGTTCTATCACGATGTTTTCACCTCGCGCTGAAATAATTCAAAATTGTGCTGAAACCATAAATCGAATATTGTAGGGCCGATTCATCCTTATTGGAGGTGGAGCAATGGTTTATCTTGGGAGCAACCGTACGACAAATGATGTTGACACCTTGGTTGCCTCAAATGAAGATATGTCGGCGCTATACTCTTTGCTAGCCGAAGACGGTGCATTTTCCAACCTGGGGGGCAAACTGGGTTTTCATACTACTGGCTCGACAAATACGGTCGACATTCTAATTCAACTACGGCCGTCGAAACGCTAACATATGAGAATGTACAACCCCGCCTTCTCAATGTTCGTGGCATTCGAATTCTCAATTTTGAATTCACGCTTGCAATGAAGATTAAATGTGTCAACCGAGGCTAGCTCTCCCTGTAATTCAGCCCCTCTTCCTCCAGTGTTTACTGGTGGTGAGAGAGCTCTTTTGCCCCAGTGGCCTAACAAAATGTTTCTATCTGCGCCAGGACGTTCAGAATAGAGAAGAAAAAAGGGCGACTGATATTCTAGATGTGAGGCTTTTACGCAAAATGATGGTGGAACGTTGTGAGAGATCAGTGACGAATGCGCGGAAAAGTTTCAGTTCGGATGCTACCATATGCTTGAACTTCGACTTGAACTCACGCCCGACGAGATCCAGGGTTTCGTAGACATTGGTGGGCGAAAACTCATGCTACCTTGGGAAAAAAAAATACTCCTGACCAGCAGCAATTATTTTGTTGCTTTGCAGAGCCGGAGGTAGGTCCATTGACCGTGATGTTAAATGAACACTGAGAAGAAGCAACGGAAAAGAAGGTGTGGCTCGCGAACAAAATCCAGCGGAAATATATCATGCACTCATGCAACTCCTAATGTATAACTTAGTTCAAGCTTTGCCAAAACAAGCCAAATGTCAAACTCGCTAAACGGACAATTCTGGAAAGTCCCTGCCTCCTCAAGAATCTCCCTCCGAAAATCCCGCCTTCATCCCATTCTTATACTCTTTCAAAAGACAGAGTTTCCTTTCTGCTAAGCAATTCTAGTTGATTCCTGCCTCAAGCTCTTTCCTTTGCCATTCTTTGTCTCTATTCTACGCTTCTTCTATATTCCCAAAATTTGCTTAGTGTTGTTTTTTGTTCTGCTGTGTTTTGCTCGTTCTTTGATTCTTTAGCTAGTCATTAATAAAATTCTCTATAATCATATTTTAGAAAATAAAGCTGTAATCATCAAACTCTTGTTGACATGCTCTGCATACCATATAGTTAACGATAATTCACCACTCTTTGGCAACCACATTCTGAGACGTTTTGTACTAATGGCACTAATTTAGTACGAGAGAGCACGTTGCGAGGTGTTTGTCACGTTTGTCTAGTTTGCATCGAAAGGGACTTGGGTCCTAATCCAGTTAGCCTTAGGGCTACACTCGCACTAACCTAAAACACGATTCTAAGCGAATTTCCGCAAGCCTCAAAAAAGTTCTCCAGCTCGCACTTCGTTTTCGCCGACAACCTCCACTCCGCGACAGCAACGACAATTCGAGGTATCAAGTCGACAATCAATCATCATGGGCCGTGGACCGTATGTTACTCCCTAATCCGCCAATTCACTGGAACCATTCTTGAAACTAATGCGTTTTGCGATTTTAGAAAGAAGCATCAGAAGCGCCTGAGTGCGCCTTCGCACTGGCTGTTGGACAAACTCTCCGGTTCCTATGCTCCTCGCCCATCTCCTGGTCCTCACAAGCTGAGAGATTGCTTGCCTCTCATCGTCTTCATTCGCAACCGGTGAGTCCAAAATTCCTAATATTGGACGCTGTAGACGGGTGATAGAAATGCTGACAATAGCTCGTGTATCATAGTTTGAAGTATGCGCTCAACTCGCGTGAGACCAACGCCATCCTCATGCAGCGTCTCGTCAAGGTTGACGGAAAAGTCCGCACTGATTCCACCTACCCCGCTGGCTTTATGGACGTGATCACCATCGACAAAACTGGCGAAAACTTCCGTCTCGTCTATGACACCAAGGGCCGCTTCACCGTCCACCGTATCCAAGCTGAGGAAGCTGAATACAAACTTGGCAAGGTCAAGCGTGTTCAGCTCGGCAAGGGCGGTATCCCATTCTTGGTTACGCACGATGCTAGAACGTGAGTTCCTCCGCATCATTCAGTCGTTGGACCAAGCTTTGGTTGATATCCTTGGAAACACGATATCACGATATCCTGGCTATATTTCTTTTACGAAGAACATGGGAAAATTATCCCGAAATGCTGACAGGTCCCTTTCTGGGGTATTATAGGATCCGTTACCCTGACCCTGCTATCAAGGTCAACGATACTGTAAAGATCGATCTGGCTACTGGCAAGATTTCTGACTTCATCAAGTTTGACACTGGTGTCATTGCCATGGCTACCGGTGGTCGTAACATGGGACGTGTGGGTGTCATTACCCATCGTGAGCGCCACGATGGTGGTTTCAACATCGTCCACATCAAGGATGCCATTGACAACTCCTTTGCCACTCGTGAGACCAACGTTTTCATCATTGGACAGGAGAAGCCATGGGTCAGCTTGCCCAAGGGCAAGGGTGTCAAGGTACGCCTCTATTTACCACCTTGCTCATTCGAAATCTATTCATATATGCTGACCATATTATTTAGCTCTCTATTGCTGAGGAGCGTGACCGCCGCCGTGCCATGGCCCTTGCCGGTCACTAAATGTGTAGTGATATGTGAGAGAAAAAATATACGCATGAATACATAATTTTTCATGAGGAGAATGGCGTCCTGTAATGGTTTGAATTGTTTGATACCTCCTGCTTTGATACTGCTGTTGCACGGCTTTTCCATAATATACTATCCAGGTTGAATGATTTTGGGGGGATTAATGCATGAGCATGATCCAAACCCATTCGTCTGGCCTGGTTCCTGTATTTTTCCCAAAAAGCTCTCTGCAAACGTAGTTCAATTCTAGAAAACAAAATGAATATGTCAACATGAAGGATTTGCCAAACTTTCAAGAGATTTTGAGTGTCCTCCTCGATTGGGTGCGAACAATCTACGCACGATTTCAGAAATTCCCGACTCCATCTTTCTCCATGAAATCATGCTCCGTTTCCGCCACATCTCCTAGCAGACATAAAACCCTCCAGTCATATCCGTAGCCTCACCTGAGCAGCAAGCGATGCTATTTTTCGTGCAGAATCTTGGAGCTGGAAACTCAAAAGTAAAGTCGCCCCTTAGGGTCGCCCGTGATTTACCAACTTTTTCATTCTAATTCCCGTATATGTTACATTCTAACGCCTCTTGCAGACTGTATCTCAAGGCTGATTGATCATCGTATCTGCACCAGGTTTTTCACAATGGATGATCTCGGTGATGTGAGCAAACCCATCAGACATAATGCCCATTCTGACGATGCAGGGGGATTCTATATGTAGCACATGTACTGTACATGCACGCTACATTGAGTGCAAGCAGGCTAATTTTAGGGATGAAATATGGCGATTTATATTAAACCTGAGTTGAATTATTTCTTAATATGTGCGTTGTATGTTTGTAGACAGCCTGGCCTGCATGTCTGGATGCGTGAAACCAACAAAAAAAAAAATTAAAAAACCCCATTTTGTGGCCATAATCCAACCGACATGAGTGCTCATTCTCAAACCATCCCCAACATTGCCCATTGTGTTACATCCCGACCGAGCGGACGAACCATCCCCCGGGGATATACATACATTACGTACGCAATGATAGAAAGCATTGCATATAACGCACAAGGTCGCGGGGTGGCATGTTTCATTGCACAGCACATGCACACGTACCCAAGCTCAAGCAGCTTTCGAATTCCCCAGGTTACGCATGGGCTTTGATGAGTTCATGTGTTCTTTCTTCTTCCTGCATTCAATTTACAAGAGAAACTTTTTGTTGAGGTAAAGGAGGGATATATCCCAGTTGTAGTAAGGGAATCTGGGAAACATATCGCACGCATGGCAAAGAAGGTGACGGGGCAAGATATCAGGTTGGTTGTAAACTGATCCGTCAGATTGGCGAGTGGCCAGGGGGGCAACAGATAATATCCCAAGGGGATGGATGGATGGTGCTCGGCGACCTTGGCCTTCGGGTCAGTCAATCTTTTGCCCCTTTTTATCGGCCCCAGCATCACCACGCCGTCAAATTGGAGAATAAAAAGCCGTGACTGGTACTTCCTCATCCCTTCGAAATCAATCGTTGGAAAGAAAATTTATCGTGAAAATATAGTTTTACACATATATGTCGTAATTAGTGGGTATACTTTATATTTGAGTCCATTATGTATGGTAAACGAGCAGACTGTCAGAAGGTGTTTCCACAAGAATCTACTAGGGTCGCACACAGAGGGGAATCGCGGGAAGTTAAACCATGGCCCCGCGAAAACCAGAATATACAAAGCAAGAATAAAGTGTTGGGGCAACATTTATGAAAGACTTCGTATAGACAAAGAATGAAACCAGCTGAAAATGCAGGACGGATTTGGAATGTTTTCCGATCACCCCGAGCTGGCCGCCGCTCAGTGCATAACCCTTCCTGCTGCACGCCACTCCAAGCTGCAACGAAAATTTGTTAACTAGCATGGGCTTGTAATCGACTTGATCCCCTTTTTTTTACCTCAAACAATCCTGATTTTGTGATTGCGTTGATGAAAACTTGCATATTGGATTGATCAGTGGGTGGTGTATCCCAGCAGAGCATGTATTTGTTCTCAGACATGTAGCTAGAAAACCGGAGAAATAATCAAATATTCTCCAAACGCGGGACGAAAACTCAATTCTATGCCTTGCTCCCGAAGCATGGGGCCAATCGTAAGTTCAGACCGGGGGCATAGGTCGATATCCCTCACAGGAAAGCGGGAGGGTGAGTCTTATATGAATGTTATTGGCACGTCCTCTTACCAGTCCTTCCGTAGCTTTTATGTGTCAGGTGGCATGAAGACCTTGTAAGGGTGATGGGACTTGTGGCAAACAAGAGGGTGAGAGATATTAATGGCCATTGTATCATAGTGGCTGCAGAGTAGCCTGCCACTCATTTTCTCCCATTGGCGACCTTATACCACGTTTGAAACCCATTTTAGACGTTCCCGCCTGCGCATGAGTTAAACGAATTCGAACCTGTTTTCCTATCAGCGGTCTAGAGCTGGCCTATCCCCCGCCTTGATGCGCGCCTTGCAAAATGGTCCTGCGGGTGTTCGGGGTGAGGTTGCGGATCCTCATAGAATCGGTGGATGGCATTCTCGCTTACGGAGTGGGTCGTCAAGAGAGCTCTGCGAAGATTAAGGTGGGAAGTTGATACAGCCAGAAGAGTGGTGGGTGGGTGTAACGCACACGCAACAACGGGTGTGGGCCATACCTTCAAAGAGGAATGGATTGATGAATGCAGGCATCATATATCGCGTATTGTTCATAGCCATTTATAGCGCATAAAACTGGAGAGAGCGAATTTCACGGGAGAAAATTCAATACGCCGAACAAATTATTACGTGAAATCCTTCCTTTCCTCAGTTTTGTCTGCCAGCTATATTGTCACTGCAGCTCGTAATCCTCCAATCTGGTAACAAATAACGGATGGCTATCACCTCACGGGCTTGCTAGTGACTGATGGGTGGTTTAAACCTAGGAGAAAAACAGAATGATACGGTATATTGTAATCATATCCTCTGTTTCCTTCATCACTATAGATCAGGAATTGGAAATAAGCCCACAAGCCCCCGCTCTCCGTGTGACTGATATTCTATGGCATGGGGGCGGAGAAACGGTAACCCAGGCCTGTTTTGTAATATTTTTCGGTATGATGCGTAGTTGTTAGTAGCGTCAAGGAGATCAAAGAAATTTGACGGGAATCCTGCAGCCCCTTGCGATGCAGCGCTCGTGGCTGGAAAAAGAAGGTTGAATGAAAACCATTGTGGGTTCGCTTTCTGAAGACCATGGAGGATTGCTGTTGCCGAATAATAATTCTTTCGGTTGTATAGATCCTTTTTAAACCAAGACGTTAACCGCTGTCCTCGTATGGCAAGGTCCAAACCAAGGTTTGTATGAGGGTACAGAGAAAAACTAACCTGAACACAGCTTTTAAAATAGTCAGTCAGGTCCGGATGAGCGAGACAACACTCCTCGGTCACTGTACACAGATTATCCCAGTTTGCTGTCAATCGGCGGAATATGGAGTCTTCTGTAACGAAGCTTTGTAGGCATAGGCCAGTAAAGTCCCGATCATCTGAGTGTGTAAGACTTCTTGCCAAAGCGCGAGGAGAAGAGGCCTCGAAGAACTCGTCGAGTAAAGGAGATTCAGCCTCAAAGTAACTATCCCATTTCACATCTGATCCTTGATGGTATATGCGGTTGAAGCGGACATCCAATACCACCAGTTTCTTTAACATCCGTATCAGGCCGTTTTGCTGCGTTGTGAACAAGTTTTGTATAGGGACAGTAAGGAATCGCATAAGTCTGTGCGCCGATAATGGAGAATCGTCAAATTCCAAAATTCCTTTGGCTTTAAGAGAGCATAAAACCGCCTGATGAGCAAAAGGATTGCCCGAGCGGAGATGCTAAATGAAGGTTTAGTGTTATAAATATCAAATGGCCAGGAACTCGTACGGACCTTTTCCACATCGACGTATTTATACGCTTGATCAGGGCAATCGTTGAAATGGTCCACGAGGTAGCCGGAGAGCTGAGAATGCTGCATGAGGAACCATTCCACCGATGGTGTAGGGTATCCGAGTGAGTAGTGGACCCAGTCTTCGAACCGAACTGCCTTGAATTGCAAGTAGCTCTCGTCGTTAATGTCTCTGGCAATGGCCTCATAGCCGATCTCTTTCGGGGTGGATGTGGGAAACCAACTCCAAGGCCGGGTTTCGTTATCTTTAGAGCGACATAGACTCAGCAGCTTTTCAACCCTATCGTAATGTGTAAGCTCCGTTACGACTGTGCCATCATTGGGGAGTAGCAATGAGTTGAGGAATGCAGTCACAGTGTTCGCGTCTCGACTCCGAAGTATGGACCTCGGGAGGTTATCGTCGTGATACAAACGAAACTGCACAAGTCGTTTGATTGATTCAACCGCAAATGCTCGCAGGATAAAGCTGGCTTCGTCCTCCCACCATCGCCATTGCACATCAAAACGGGGGGGCTTCAGGTCGACCTTGAAGGGAGGCTCAGAGATCGGTGATGGTCCTGAAACGACGGTACCAGGGCTATCGTGAGTTGTAGGGGGCGTTTCCGACATATATCCAGCCGGCTCCATGGCATCAGTGGGGTAAACCTGAACTGAGTCAACTTCAGCCGGTGCGTCAAAGAGTTGGACGGTTTGCCAAAGGAAGGGCATTCCATTACCCCCTGGGAGCTGAGCCATGTCCCCAGGTCCGTCTAACGGCAAGTAGATATAGTGGTTCACTAGCAGAGATTATACGAAGGAGAAGAAGGAGTGTCATTCAGAACAGGGGATCATAATTGTTCTCAAGTCCAGAATCGAAGGAGAGTTTTAAAAAAGGGAAAGAGGGTCAAGAAACTGCGACTACAAGGGATGATTAGCGGATGAGGTGTGGTCAACTAGAAAAGTCCGAGGGGGGCGAGGATGAAGTGTAAAATATGATTTGCCTTGGCGGTCCCTCTGATGCTGGAATACAGGGTGACATGGAGGGTGAGTTTGAGAGCCCTCATTCTCCAGTCTTCTTCACCGTATGAAGGCCGGCTTGGCTGGTATGGGGGGCTTTGACACTCTTACCAGTTTCAAAATAGGCTCGTAGCCAAATATTGGGGGCGTGGGTGGCGTTCCCCAAATACCGCTTGAGTAAGCTGTCCCACTCAGGCGGATTCCGAGTTCCAGGTTTGTGGGTGATCCTGATAAAAGAAACGTGAAACAGGAGAGGCAATCAATGCCAATCATGTAATAATTCTCCAATTTGACACCCTTTAGCTTGGACACCCCTGTGCGCGGCATAGTGCTCCCGGGTTGGAGTCCACAGCTGGCTCGATCTTAGCGAGTTGACCTCCAGCAGGTCGGCAAACACTGGCACCATTGTTTGCCAATCACAACCCAGGTCATCAAGAGGTGTCCAGGAGGCAGGCAACCGCCGTGACTGGATATGGTAAAAAGTGCCCTTCAAGCGCTCTGTCAAAAATGGAGGGACGGATTACATCGTGCCACGGGAACGCACGCTTTCACCCACGCTGGAGGATCTCATACAAGCTTCACCTTTACTCGTGAAGAAGGAAAACTGCTAGGGGCGGACCGACCCATCCCATCAGCCCGGATTCCAAAGCAAGCATGTTTTTAGGCTTTCCCAGAACCGAGCGAGGGAATCCCTCCGGCGTCGGACTGAATGGCTGGGTCTGCCAAGAAGACCCTTCCAGCGGGTATTTTTTACCTCAAGTCAAATAATAATAATGGGTGCTCGGTATGTTTGTGTTTCGGCATAAAGCGGTTGCTCGGCGGCCATTCGCCGTACTATGTATAATTTGCGTGCAAAGATCCACAACGACATCATCGGAATGGAGCGGCCTAAGGTTGGTGCTTGATGAAACTTCGCTGGTCACGGGTGAGGTTGTCTTCGTCCCACACTAATCTGTATTTTTTAACTTACGCTGTACATCCTAGCGCGCATGATTAGACCCCAGACCCAGCTATAATTGAGGGGGCCCCGATGAGCCACTGGACCAAGCGATGATGGCTGGTATTTGCTTGCCCCATGCTTGAAGGAAACGAGGAGTTTTGGCTTTGCAGATGCCCCATGCTATGCGGTGCTAACTGCTTCGACAGCATCGCCAGGATCATCACCTTTAACCCTCAGCTGGAAAAGAAGCAAAAAGCATATGACCAAAGGCTACTGAAAGCACCGTAGACCCTCGTGTGTAATCCCGGTGGGGCTGGCTATTTTGAGTTGTTCTTCGCTCGCAGAGCCCAGCAATTCGCCAATTATTACAGATTATACATAGTACATCTGTAATCTGTCCATCGCATCTGAATCGAGCGGTGAAAACGGCCAGCTTATTAGTCATCCTCGGCCAACCTGCACTTTTTCGTCGGCAAGCAGACCATAACTTCTGGTTTAAAAAAGCCACAATTCGATTGCATGCCGCTTACTGGCAACGACCCCGCTGGTACATGTACTCGTTCATGTGCTGTAACTACTATGTACTGTACATGAACCGAGGCCTTATAGTCATGGCCTGACTCGAGGCCCGCCTGAGAAAGCTGGAGCGCTAATTGATATCAAACTCAAACAGGAACAGGAACCGCTCTCGGGAGCCCTTATATATACTGTGCGAAGGCGGCTGAGCCAACTGCGAAAGGATGGAGATATCGCAAGAAATGAAATTCGTTTTATATTCTAGATTTATTAATTATTGGGCGAAGGCACAAAAACACCTCCGTGTCAACGGATCATGGGTTCCAGAAGCGGCATTGGAAGCATAACTGGCTCAACAGACCTCACGCGACAATATCCTTGCATTACTCCACTTCCATCAACATGGGAAACCTGGGTACAGCTGCCAACAGGTATTTGTAGTCTTGCTAATCCTGCCGCACCCTTGTGTGCCCGCCTCGGGTCGTTCTCGCAACCCAAAACTGACAAGATTTTGGGGGATTTCCGCAATGCAGTTCTATGCATTAGTGTGCATTACGTTGTTTATTACAAACAGCCATAGCAGCCCATGGCAACCCACCACTGCAACGAGAGAAGCGGCAGAAGATCCCCCTCCTTGCTTTGTCTGGCTGGTCTTAAACAGCAAGAGTGCATGTTACCAGCGTCTGCATGCCAATTGTTTTATTTAGTGGCTCCTGCAGATCGACACTTCTCTGCATCGATTGCCAGGATGACGCCGTTTTTGTCCAATCCAATTTGATACCGTAATGGGACGGGCTTTGTAGAGCACTACGTCAGTCTAGCTCGAGAACCCCGCCCAATTTCCGTGCAATGGGGATGTGTTTGGTTCGGTTCATCTTCGAGCGGAATGTTTCCAGGTTCGCTGGTTTGGGAATGGCTTGCTGTTCCTGCCTCTCCGCCTAGTCTCTCGTTTGCTTAAACCATTATCAATCGCCAAAGCTCGAGGACAACATACCAAACATTCCTTATTATTTGCAAGCTCAAGCAAAGCGCCAGACCCAAAACTACGCTTGGGGTAATTCGCAAAGAAGCTTCCCGTCAATTTTCTACGTATCATCATGAATTTAAGCGCCGCTACATGAACATGCTCATGTGTACACCAATCAGAAACTGCCAACGCTTAAGTAGCGGGAATATTGGAATAAAAACATTGTATGACCTAACTACGACCTTTTGAGCTCTCCAGGAAGCTCCGCACGGCTAAACAAGGCTTTGGGGAACGAAATTCTCTCATTTGTTGTTCAGTTTCCTGGGGGGAACTGTGGGGTATGTAATGATACATTCATACCGCTAAACTGCAAAAGCAGCTCGCTTCGTTAAAGGCGTAACGGTTTCCGTTCAATCCAACCTCTCCAATTCAGAGTTTCCACCTGCCACGAGAAGCCAAGGGCCAATTACCATCCACTCCTCCGCTGCATATTTCCATCCCAAGTCGGTACCATACAGGATGCCCATGTCAAACAACTTCAAGCCACTCACTCTGTTCACAGTTACAGAACAGTTATAAAATGATTTACGAATGCCTTGAGGGCTTCCATATCAACCTGCGTTGGCGGTTGAGGGAAGATTACAGTTTCTCTCCACTCGTTAAAGCTGATCCACACTTCGGGATATTACCATGGTAAAGGGTCGGGTGCTAAACCCTAGCTTGGGACTCGGCGCATGCTTGGAGCGTGGGCCGTTGTTTCGCGGGGGCTACCCAGCGTTCGTTGGTCCAAGGTTCTTAACACTCTAGCTTGCGCCGCCACTGGTCTTAGCTTCCACGTCATGCCAATAGCTCCAGGTTTTGGATTAAGCTGCCGCCTGTCTGGTACCCGTAAACGTGGCGGTCAAGAGCAATGGCATTTTGCGCAAGAACAAGAATATTCAGGAAGAATATTCAACCTTTCATTTTTTTTCCTTTCGTAAATAAATCGTACACAATGGCTCTCCAAGGTGAACAGAAAGTTTACTCAAGGCCCACACAGGAACAAAAAGACGTAAAATCTCGTTGTTAACCTGCTGGACCCGTCATTGGAGGTGCTCATCACGCTCCCCCAAATGGTTGCTTGTTTTTACAACGGAATAATTTGAATGGATACGGAATGCTTTTTTCAATGCTTTGCGTTCGCAGTCCGAAATTGGCTGGTAACTATGCCCCCCGTCTCAGGCCGCAAAGACGCCATGCTATTTTCTTCTTATTTGCTCAACACAATACAGCAATCGGCAATTAGGTTCAGCAGAATGGAGTGGAAACGCATGAGCAGCCCCATATTCTACAAATGATATACCGAGCTCAATAGCTGTTTGGAGCCGCTATACACACCCAATTACTTATTATTCGGGCCTTAACAAGCCTGAAAGTAAACCAAAAAAAAGACAGCAATTAAGCAGTTGCTGAACTCAGGCTGTTCATTTGCCCAAGGTGACAAATGTATGTAGCAATATTCTCATACGGGCACCGCGGACTTTTCTTGGGTTAGGCTTGTAGCACCACTTCATCCATTTACGGGGCGATTGGCAAGGTATGATGCACGCTTGAGGTTGCTGGCAAGCCCGGAGTGCCTATCAACAGATATCAGCTTTGGCTGAAGCTCCGCCGCCAGTCTGGTATTGATGCAATCTTTCGCTACACACCTATCCGCCAAATGCGTGGACCAAAGCCGACGTTTAAACAAAGGAAATTGTCTAGTCATATACATTTCTCCCTGCAAGGTTAAGTAACAACTGACAGGACCTCAAGCTACTTCTTCAAGATCAACCTCCATGCTTATGGTCTTATTGGGTCACTTGGCGAGGGGGAATAACAATACTGTTCCTGGACTGCCCCGGAGACGAGGCGCATACATGAGGAAGTACGTGTCGACACCTGAAGCAACGTGAATGCACACGGTTTTGCTCGGGGATTGTTTACCGCTTCGAGCTCGTTGTGCATAGAAAGCGGGATGTTCAGACCCCTCGGTTTATGCACACGAATACTTTCAATGTAACTTTCGCGTCCCATTCCCCACACTTTTGGCGGAAAATATTTGGGACATCTCACATTTTTCTCCGCACCCTTCTTCTTCTTCTTCTTCTTTTTCTTCTTCTTCTTCTTCTTCTTCTTGTGCTTCTCTTCTCTTGGGGTTAGCGGTTGATATCTGCCCATGCACTCGTTGGGCTTCGTGACCTGTAGAATGTGGTGTTTATCGAAAAACCACACCGAGGTAGTAGGCTAGCGGAATTGTAGTTAATAATATTTAAAACAAGACAACCTACATACAACTTTGCTCTCAGGGATAGAGAACTAATGATGTGTTACTTTCGACGGCCCCCAGTAATAAAAATGGCTGTCTGAAGACCCACTCGTATTGAGAGATACGTTCGGCAGCGGCGACTACCAGCGTCGACTACCAGCGTCGTGAATGCACAGTGGGTTGTTAAACCTAACGTGGTAACCGGTCACGGTTGACTTTCAGTAGCTTTCCTGGCCTTATAGCCCTTCGAGCTCTGTTCTTGATACCCCAAATCTTTCACACCCAAACTAAAAGCCAGGGCTAGGAATAAAAAACGAAAATCAATTAAAAAGAACAAAAAGTAGGGTATATTTGAATCTCGCCCAGACAGGCATTTGGATGAAGAAAATCAAGAAACATAGTCACAAAGTATATCAAGATGTCTGAAAAAGCTGTAGAAAAATACAATGTGAGGCGGTACCGCTAGAGATTGCACCGAGAAGGAAATGAGAAAGTTCAAGAATAAGCAATCCTGCCAAACAGAGGTTGTCTGGATTGAATAGTGAGTTTGGCCGACCATGACTCTTGAATACCCCACTCACTGGGTCTTCTTTGTGCTGTTGGGTGATTTAGCATGCCCAAAGGCACCAAGGAGGTATGCGATGCGATTTACAAAGAGAATTCCGGTAGCCCCAACATTCCCCCACGTTAGATCATTCCACTCCATCACGTTGATTAGGTCGTGGAATCCGATACACCAACAAGTGGCGTAGAGGTGTCCCACGTCTGCGATTGCCAGTGCGATGATGTAGTTTCTGACCACTTTTGGCTCCGACGTCGAGTACAAAACAGCAACGCCCGCCATCATCAGCAGAAGATACACATTGCCAAGTTGGTAAGAGATAGCCTGGGTGCTTAATGGCAATTCTGCGGGCGTAAAGGAGTTGGGGGTCTGGCCAGCGACGAATTTGTTGGTGTTACATATTGCAACACAGAACCCAGCAATTCTATGAGAAGTCAGTGTTAATTCATTGCCCAACATTCATTGACATATGGAATGAAAATTATATACAGCGAGATTGGCTCCAAAACCGCGAAGACAATGTGAGGCCATAGCGGGAGAATTGTGGTCATTTTGAAAGTTCACCGGGGCGTTCGATGCAGATCCACAGTAATTTGAGGTTTTGGGGAGTTCTTAACTTATGGGTGTAATTTTTTATTCAAGCCGGTCTGTCTGATCAAGGAGAAGATATCGAATCTAAATCGTTGTTGGAATTAACCAGACTGTATGTCTCCTCAGAGCCAAAGTCGGCGGTTCAAGGTATATGGTGACTAAGCGCAGACAGAAACCACGTGATCGGGTGCTATCCAAGTTTCCAAAATTCTGATGAGAAGTTTCCAGTTGAGTTTACTTCCTCCCTATGGCCACTCAGATTCCTTAGTATATGATTAACGACCGCGGCTGTGAACAAATGGCTACACAGTCAATGGGTTTGGGTCTTGCTGGACGAGACGATGGACTCGCTTATGGGGATGTATACGACCCCCACAGCCGATGACCCCTTTAATCAACTTCGAGACTTACCACAGCCCAACAATCTACACATCCCACCTCTGCGGGATCCTATCCCCTCTCGCTCTCTCAAAGCTCCTTCACCACTCGAGCCGAATGCAGGAGGGACGAGAGAAACTACGAATATCTCCAAAACCTCACTTATTAGCGGAAACCTACCCGCTAAGCTTCCTACTCTAGAAGACTTCCTGCATGCGGCTCGGGCATCTAATTTAGGCTCTGATACAACCTACGGGAAGGTATCAAGCTCTGATCCTCCTCCAAGGACGATTCTTCCGACATTCATTAATCTCCGGGCGATCGAGAAGCTACCGTACGCATCCTTCGACGAGGACGCCCCACGAAAGCCCCGCCGACCGGATCTAAGTGGTGATGTTTTTGGAGAACATCTCCAGCTTCCTATTCCCAAAAATCAGAAGGAAACACCTAAGCGTCCTCCTTTTGGGCCTTTAACGATACTAAACGGTTTAAATGAGCCCCCTCCAAACGCTGCCTTATTCCCGCCCATAGAACCTAATGCTGCTCCCACAATTCTTACGCGACCAACGCGAGATACTCCAGTTCCACAAGATATCACAGTTGGAAGTGGGCGTCACGAAAGAAGAGGCGGACGGATTAACGATATCATTGAACTTGGTATTGAAGAGAGCATTGAAGAAATCGAAGAAACCTTCGCGGAGCAAGGAGACCATCTTACTCTTCCGGAGCATGAGGTTTCGAAAGAAACTGTCGAGGAGAGTGACAAGGAGTTTGTATCACCCAAACCCCAGAACCGATCAAGGAAAAAGCTACGAAAATGGACAGAAGAAGAGACGCGGGATCTATTGCGAGGGGTTGTGAAGTGTGGAGTTGGGAATTGGACAGCAATACTCGCTCAGCCTGAACTTAAATTTAATCAACGAACCGCTGCAAATTTGAAGGATAGGTTCCGCGTCTGCTGCCCATGGGCGTATAGTTCGGAACAGCACACTCTGGAAGCAGTTGCAGCTAGCCTCACGGATGGGCCGGAAGCTAGCCTATCAGGCAAAATCCTACTTCCTGATCCGCGGACTAGCAGGAATAAACAGGAACCAGATGCAAATCCAACAGCAAGCGTCTTGAAGCCTGCCAGCCAGACTACCAACATCGTTCATTTGCGCCTGGAGTCCCCACCGGCCATGCCGTCTGTAGATGGAACTCTGAATTTGGCTTTACCTAAGTCGCCTGAACACAAAAAGCCCCGGTCTTCAACCCCTAGAACCAACCCATCCTTATCCAGCAAATCTAGATCAACCCTCATGTCGCTAGGCCTTCGAGAGCCTTGCCTGACCGTTAAGTCTAATAGGCGTTCTCGCCGTCCGTTCACAGCAACAGAAGATGACGCTCTCCTCAAAGGCCATGCCGTTCACGGATTCCAATGGACATTAATTCGGCAGGATAAACGGCTGAACTTAATGCATAGGAAAGCAACAGATCTCAGAGACCGTTTCCGGACTAAATTTCCCAACGTCTACCGGGAAGGGGGCTCCGTAACCGCTAAAAAGGATATTGTTAGCAACAACGACAGCTACCCTGCTGAACCTAGAGATACACCAACTATCTCCATGTTACTCTCCGGAAACCAGTCGAAAACAACGCCTACTCGGGCCCAATCCGACATAGCTAACACTGGATCTAGCAAGCGACTTACTTCGCCATCCCCCTCCAACGATGTTGGTCCCGCAAATGCCACAGATCCAATCATGCTTCCACCGCCCCCATCTGTTCTACCAGACTTGCCCAGCATTGCTAATACTTCATTATTCACATTTCAAATGGATGATGGGGGATCGGGTTGCGTGGACGACAGCAGTTGGGGGGATAATACCCTACCTCCACTCGTCTGGGATGAGCTGACATAGGGGCTATTTGCATTTATGTTTGTATCTGACATTGTCTCTCGATGTACTCTATTTCCAACCTTTTCTACTTGATCTTCATCCTCTAGCCATTCACTGGTATATTACATTAATATTAATCATACTGGTTACGGATTTCACGCAGGTTTTGATACTTTAACCAGTAGTCTAATGTAAGTGGTTATTTTAGGGTGTCATATGCCATAGGTGACTTATCAACATAAATGTATTTGTAAGTCCCAGCCCCATCTTATCACTCAGTCAACACAACCACTCAACATTTCTACCGCCTGATTGGCTTTAGCGCACCTTAGTAGCCATATCTATTTGATGTAGGAGTGTTGGGAATGAGCGCCCTGAACCCAGTTCCAAAATCGCCAAAGGAAGCTCAGGCGGAGCTTCTAACAACCGAAAAAATGTTGCGTGATCTGTATCTTATACAAGCATAGAGAAATTGACAAGCGACTTCTTGGGTGAAAAAGACAAGCATAGAGAAATTGACAAGCGACTTCTTGGGAGAAAAAGACAAGCATATCGCACTTTGAAGCAGACTATGATTACCGGAATTGATGGTATATGTGACTCGCTCTAGTAGGTAACCCGGCACATGAAAAGAGAAAAATGCAAAAATAATGTGTCCAATTTCGATCCATTGTAGAATTAAAGATAAAATGGCTTATTGAAGGATGACTTGCTAATTTAGTTTGAAAGGATATATATACGAGCGCGTGAAGGCGGATCGGGGGCGAGAAAGGAAATATACAAAAACAGGATGGAATATGCGCTTGGGGAGTTGATTGAGATAAAGCAAATGGTGTGTACGGTACGGTAAGAAGGGGTGGGAGCAGAGTAAGGATGGGAGGTAAGAAAAAGATTATTGAAAACCTTCAATGTGTGTAATGGAGGGTGTAGGCGGAGACATGAGATCAAAATCCAAAGAAACAGTATGGACGTGTCAGCTCATCCTGTCGTTAGTATCGGAATGGTCCAAGAAACACCAAGGTTGCCAGCATTTTGTGAACAGATAGCCTTCCATCCAGGAAAATTTGAATGTTGATCAAATCAATCAAGCCATCAGGCCCATCATTGCAATACCTGATCGTCTGTTCTCCGCTTAGTGCTTTTCAAAACGTTCTGTCCGGATTGTTTTCAGTGGGGTATTATCGAAATGAAAAAATGAGAGAGAGGGGGGAAGAGGCAGGCACTCTGCAATTTTGCGACCGCCATGCCTCGTATGATTCTTGAGCAGCTCGGAGGAATATAATGCGGGTTTTTTTTTAAAAAAAAATCTGGCAAAGAGGTATATCCAATTTTGTTCCTACCATGCATTCCGGTCCCAATTGGGATCTAGTAAGGGCCAAGTTAGCTGGATACGGGAAAATAGCTTCACACAAAGTAGACATTAAGTAAAATAGATTCTATATTTACCTTGCACGAAGCTCGCAAGCACTTTACTCCCTGTTTGCAGTAGGGGGTGTCCTACAACTATTTGCAAAAACCGCTGTAACCCTTCCCGCCTATGCTCAATTACGTCATCGCTGAATCGGTTGGTGAATACTTTCCCCGGAAGAGGTGGAATTGTCACGCGCGCACTCTCACGCTCCAATATATCTCTAAAGTATTCGAAGTCTGAATAGCGGCGGCGCACGACGGAGTGTTTAAGTTTGAAAGCGGGGATGTTCGTACGGCAGACGATTTCGTAGGAGGTATACATGTTGCGCGATGTGCCGTGTGTTTGAGGATTTCTTACCTGTTACAAATAGAAGACAGCGGAGGTCAGTTTGGGATTCAAGATAATCAGTGTTTAGGTAGGCAAAGGTGACGGGCAACCTCTTAGGGCATAGACCTCGGGCAAAGCCTAGGTAAATGTAGATGTATAGAGGGGTAACAAAACAATTGCAAATGGATGTGCAGTCCACAGGAGTGGGTGTCTTGTAGTAGGATGTATACCTCAATTTCGAGGAAGTTTTCAGGAGGGCCATATATCTCCTCGAAGGTCTGCTGGCGTGCATCTGGTATAGCCTGCATCTTCGTATGGCTTCTCTACACGAGCCGAAACCGAGGTCTCCCTCAAGAGTGATACCAGGGCGGGTTTGGAGGGGTAGCTTGGAAACAATGAGTTGTGGGGTCGTCCGTCGGATGGCTATGAAAATTGATTGTCATTCGTTAAAGGGATTAATGCAGGCTATGGTTGGGATATCAAGTGTAAAGGTGGCATGGGCAGCTTTTAGATACATTCATGGATGCAGCGCGAGCATGCGAGTTTACCAAGAAGCTTCCGTATTAGGGAATTTGATGTCCGCCCCAGCTGGCTGATTCAGCAGCAGCGCCCGTGCGCTGAATGGATGGCCCGGGTTTATATTCCTCCAGGTCCGATATTCCTTGGCATAATTGGACTGTTTGCAGCTCGGCCTCGGCAGTGGAAACCAGCAGGATGAGTGTCCGCACGGCGCGAGGATGTTTTGGAAGCACGATGACAGTAAGACCACCGCAGGGACAAGTAAATGGAACAAGCAAGGAGCAATTTGTGTGGCGGAGAATTTTACATCGATGACTGATATGACTACCTAGTTAGACTTCCTAGGGAATTAGATTTGGTAATAGCTCGGAGTTAACCTTATCCCCGCCAGCGACTTTGGTGATTCGCGCTCTGGAGTCTGGACATCATCGGCACTAAGCTAAGTTACCATAACTAACTATCCATCGGGCTGACTAAAGCCCCATCCCCCAGGTCCAGGTTAAGAGCTCCCCTCACCCTGTTTATTATTGACGAAGCAGGCCTTCTCAAAATACATCAGCTAAGCGCTTCCGTCATGACTTCGTCGAATTCATCTCCCGGGCCGGGTTCCGGCAGTCAACATGACAGAAGACCGATCTGGGAGGATGCTCCCGAATGGTTCATTGATGCAATCGACCGTGACGATGGTGACGATGGCGACGATGGGGATTTTGTTCCGGCAGACGACTTCTTTGATGTTGAAGGAGATGATGAAGACGAGTGGGAAGATGAAGAAGCATCTGATAATATGGGTAAGGCTTCCTAAGATGTCCTATTGCTAGAAGATCAAGTTTCTCCGGCTTTCGACCATGATGTGCATATTATTATTATTTAGATGATGATCTGACTAGGAAAATAGATGCCCAACCAGGGGAATCCGGCGGGCATGGAGAGGATGACGCAGATCATTACACGGCCTCATGTAACGAGCTCCTTTGTCGCCCGAAGCAAAAGCTGCCGTTTGTTGATAATGATTTATAGTGTCCGCCACCGAATTTCTTAGCCTTTTTGGATCGGGTTTGCGTCACATGCTACCTACACATAGAATATCAGGGTTACGATTTTACTTGGACGATAACGGCAACGATGTGTACGGAGGGCCTATATATCGCATGCGCGGATCCCGCTCTGGCGAACACCTACTACCTAAAGTACCAAGCGATGCCGGACGGAAGCTAATGTATTCGGGCGATTTTGGGATCAATTTGAACTATGTGGATATGATAAAACGAAGGAAGGAAAGGTTGGCCATGAGGTTAATGTGGAGGGAATTGGCCAATGGCCCACGGCTTCGTCCACGTGTTATATCGCAGGTGCGCATTACCAGTGGTTCTATGTTTGGTCTAGCTTCGCCCTTCAAGATCTAACTAGATGGACAGGACCTCATTCCCAATTCGAAAGCCGATAAAATCATTCATTACAATTCGAGGTGTTACTCCGGATCCTTCTCCGACGACGGAAATTTCTTTTTCTCCTGCGCTCAGGATTTCAAGGTGCGAATGTACGATACGTCAAATCCACTCGAATGGCGATGGTATAAAACAGTCGAGTACCCCTTCGGGCAATGGACTCTCACAGACGCAAGCTTGAGTCCGGACAACAGGTACTTGGCATACAGCTCGATCCGAAGTATTGTGTGCCTGGCGGGAACAGACCCATCTTCAGACTCAGAACCAACTCTACTGAATTTTGCCAGCCCCTCCGGCTCGCCCCTTAGTGGATCAGACTTTGGAGTATATACCTCCTAACATTACATATATAATTGCATGGATAAACTAACCCTTTTTACCGCGTAGATATGGAGTATTCGATTTAGTGGTGATGGTCGCGAGTTGATTGCAGGCACTTCCAGTCAAAGTGTGATTGTCTATGATATCGAGAGCCGGACACCAATATTAACGTTAGAAAACCACGACGACGATGTCAACGCCGTTTGTTTTGGGGACAAGTCTTCGCCGCATATCCTCTATTCAGGATCTGATGACACAACAATAAAGGTCTGGGACAGGAGATCCATGGGAGATGGTCGTGCTGCGGGTTGTTTCCTGGGCCATAGTGAAGGGATCAGTGAGTAGAAAAGACCATCTTTTCCGCGCTAAACAAAGCGGCGTGGCTATCCCGACTTACATGTATAATAGCATATGTCGACAGTAAGGGGGACGGAAGATATGTATTAAGCAACGGAAAGGACCAAAGCATGAAGCTCTGGGACCTGCGCAAGATGATGACGAGCGCAAAGCTAGATACAATCGACTTGAATAGCTATTCCACAGGTTTTGATTACAGATATATGTCTATCTCGGATGCAGATTACAGGCCCCATCCACACGACTGTTCTGTTGTCACCTTCCGAGGACACCGCGTATTAAAGACCCTCATACGATGTCATTTCTCTCCCGATACAAGCACCAACTCCAAATATGTGTATTCAGGAAGTTCAGACGGCCGTGTTTTTATTTATAATCTCGATGCTACAGTGGCTGGTATTATCGATGTTGGAGAGGCCTCATTCAATTCTCGGCAACGTGATTCAGATATGTTCCGCTCTTTCCGTGGAATGGGACGGGGCGAGACCGAATGGGCAACATGCGTGAGAGACGCCAGTTGGCATCCAAATGCCCCGATTATAGCTGGTAAATCCACTGCCTCTAGTGCATATTTAGATTCCCCGGCTAACCACATACGTCTCTAATTAATTCAGCCACTTCATGGAACGGCTGGGGCATGTCTACGGGCACCTGCAGCGTGCATGCCTGGAGCGACGGTGCAGAGTACGACGAAGCTGAAGCTCCTCTCGGCCAAAGCTACAACAGCAAGTTGGAACCCTTACAGCCCAGCAACAGCCGCTCTGCGGAAGAGAGCCGATCATCCACAGGTCATATAATAAGAAATGGAAGACTCGCATCATTCATCACGGTAGATGATGACGATCCCCTTGATATGAACTCGTGGTAGCCATGGCCTATTAGATGACAAGATCTTGTTCGTTGGGAACTCCGCATAATTGCTATTGTCTCTATTTTTTTCATATTACGCAGTTTTATGTTATGAACATATGCTTACGGCTACTTTCCTGTGTTTATTCTTTACATACTGCTATCAGCTCCTCGATTTTTGCGCGGCGGAGATGTTTCCGTCAACACGATACCTATGAGTATTTCACATTTCAGTACCCCATATCTCGCCATTTCCAAGATATCTCCTCAGTTTGTTTGGTTGGAGCGGCACTTGCACTGGGCAACTAGGTAGTGGTTAGGATTGTTTTCTTGGTGACCCTATTCCATCGCTGTCATAGGTTATTTTCCAGATGAAAAACGAGCGGTTCTTTGTCACAGATTCCATGTATACCAAAAACGTGCCATAAAAAATGTGAAGCAATGTAGTTCCCAATACATTAATATTTGTCTAGAAGTGATAGATATATTAGCTTAATCAACGCCGGATCATTAGTAGAAAATAGGTAGATGAAATTATTTCCAATGAATGTAAAAAAGAGACAAACACCAACACAGGAAAAGGAGCTCAACATAAATGACGGCTGGATATTGTACATAAGCATAACATAAAGGAAGTAAACAAAAACAATAGAAACATGGCTAAGAAAAATCAACGGAGGGAACACAAAGTGCGATCCACCGGACCCAGGGTCCCCAACAGGAACCGGATCCCCTCCTTTTTGTTGTGCTTAGAATGTAAACATAAAAATTATCGTCTCTCGCTCAAAAAGGTTTTCCTGCCCAATTAACAGCGCACCCTGTCATCATCGGCTTTTAGAGGAGATCCTGCCCGGGAAGTTCGAAAATACAACCCTCTCGAACGGATAGGGTCAACGAGGGCAGTCACGGAGTTGGTTTGATATTCGCGCGCAATGGATTTAAATTTTCGTCTCTTTTTTATCCCCTCTTTCCTCAGCGTCAGCTCCAGGAGTATCATTCGGTTCCCCCGGTTATATTGTTTAATTGCTCAAATCATGCGCCTCCAACCAGAATATTGTTGACCGGGATATGTACTGCGCAGTATGGTTAGTGGCATGTTCAGAAAAATGAAAGCAGAATTAAAAAAGGAAGGGAAGCTACTCACTCAGTTTGATGAAGTAACCGATAGCTCCCATGATCAGAAACCCGAAGCCAACTGCCTGGCTAATCTTGAGGAACTCACGCTTGTCGGCTAAATGATGGCACGTGTCAGTAAATGTGAGATGACAGACGGGACTACAGCATGTAACAACAAGACTGAAAGGAAATGGAACTGGAGCGGTGGTACATACGTTTTGTGCACCGGTTCATAAAGAGCATGCCATCTTTTACGAAATCCTTAGGGATATCCGCAAGTTCCTGGAAGGTGTCCGACATTGTGGGAGGAGAGCGGGCAGGTGGACTGCAAAGAGACAGCAGATGGTGAGGAGATAGATATATCCTTTTTTTTTCCCGTTTTACTTTGTGGCGGTAGGAGTCAGAAAGAGGGAGGTGATGTATTGGACGTTGTTAAGGAGTAACAAGATCAACGCACATGTAGTTCGATCCCTCCTGGGCGCGATCTGGTTGAGGTGTCCTAACTGTCTGGATCGGGGTCTAGCGCCGGCGATTAGTTGTTCCACACTCCGTTGTTTCACGTGAGTTTGATCTTACTCAGCACTGCCCAAGCTCCGAACTGGGAACAGCAACCTCCTCAACTTCGACCGTTCCAAACGTCGACCGCACATCTCTCCCAAACCCACGCGTCTTCCCCCTTCTCCAAACGTTTTACCATCGTCATATCGTTCTATCTCTCACTATTATTCCCTTTTTCTCCATATTCAACTTGGTAGACTAACCTTTTCATTATCAGGGTTTGTGTCGTTGGCGACGCGGCTGTGAGTTTGGCTTGATTGTGAATATTGCGCTTCAAATCGCCTCGTCTCTCCACCTTGACCATTGCCACTTGACTGGCCCGCCAGAGCTGACTTTACTATCCCCTTTTCCCTGTTTCTTGTACTTTTCAAAAGAAGAGAAATCGAGTGGTGGTGTCAACTATTGTCTAGCTAGATCAACTTGGCGAGTGAACTCCGAGAAATTGTCCTGTACAAGGCATCTTTTGTCTTCAAAACATACTCCCAAAAGACTTCCATATCTCCTGCACTTGCCATCGAAGGCAGTCAGGTAACTTATACTCATTCGTGAGCAACCAAGTCCAATCCCGCTTTTGCGAGTAACAATTGTGTTCTCATTTCGGCAGCCTTGTACGGTCGGGATTTGTACGTATCTTCTTGCCTTTTATCTCTCTCTTTGTCTTCTCGTGTTGTATATCCTGTTCATGCTATTTTTTTCATATTCTTTTCTCTTCTCCTTCCCGCCGTGTCGATCTCTAGACACAAAAGCGGCTTGCCGCGATTCGTCTCGATTACCGAGATATCGCTCTATACCTCTCACCACCTACATCTGGCCGACTTCATTCCCCACCCATGTTTTCCCTATTGCTAATATGAGTTGTCCGACTGGCAGACATGTACTCTCCTTGAAGCTCATCGAGCCAGAAGCTTGTGCATAACGAAAATCAAGATCAATCATTTACGTCAGAATTCAGATATCCCGTGCAGGAGATTCGCGAGATGGCTAATACTGAGGATGATAACTTTGACATTGACATTTACGGGGACGGTGGGGGGTACAATGGGAATGAACAAGAAGGCGACTTCAAGGGCGAAGAAACAGATATCATTCTCGATCCTTCTGAACAACACCAGAATGGTGAGGTAAATAACGAAGGAACGGGTGAGAAGTACAGTAATGGTAATGGCCAGGCCGAGAGTGGCAATCACAAAATATTTAAGACTGGAGAATCTAGTACGGCAACTCCTCAGCCTGCGAAACCGCCTCAACCCCAGTCTCAACCCCAAGCGCCACCACAACAAGGGGTGAAGCGAAAAGAGAGTCATGATGATCGAACTGCGGATCCCGATGCCACTACTGCACTATTTGTTTCTGATCTTTACTGGTGGACTACAGACGACGATATTAGAGGCTGGGTGAATCAAGCCGGTGTTGAAGACGAGCTTAAAGATGTCACGTTCAGCGAGCACAAGGTGAACGGTAAAAGTAAAGGGTACGCCGAAATTACCGTCAAATCTCGGATCTAAAATGGCTTTGACAACTAATTATCTGCTATTCCATCTAGACAAGCGTTTGTTGAATTCAGATCACCCCAGGCTGCAACAGCCGCCAAGCATAAAATTGAATCTTTCAACGCGCAACAAAGCTCCAGAAAATACACCGTCACATATACACATCCCCACACCAATCCATTCCGCACGTTACCAAAGGATAACCCTATGCGCGGTAAAGATGATCGACAAGCACGTTCCGGATCGACTGGCAGCTTCAGTTCCCCTTCAACCCAAACCTCCAATTTTGGCATGGGCAGTAGCAGTGGTTATCGCGGGGGTCGCGGCGGCGGCTATAATCGCGGCGGCATGACTGGAGGGTTTAACGCTAATCGTAGCTTCTCTCAGCCAATGGGAGCCGGGAACTTCCAAGGTGGTGCCATGGGCGGCGGGTTCCAAACCACCCCGGTTGGAGGCATGCAACCTTACGGCGGCTTTAATAACCGTGGCGGCATGATGGGTAATATGCGAGGTGGCCCCGGCGGTATGCGGGGAGGTCGTGGAGGTATGGGTGGACCAGCGCCGAATCCTATGATGCCGGTTGGTGGGGTTGCCAATGTCGGTGGAATGGGTGCGATGGGCATGGGCGGCATGCCGATGGGAGGAATGCCCAACCAGATGGGCGGGATGATGGGTGGCATGGCAGGTAACATGGGAATGCAAGGTATGGCGGCACCTTTGGAAGGCTAACTGTTTTGATACCAGGCCCAAAAGAAAAGATACTAACAGTCTCGCATTAACCTAGTACAAGGCGGCTTCCAAAACCAAAATCCTCATTTCAATCCTGCATTCTTTGGACAAACTCATGGCGGCAATGACGGCGCTTGGAACCCACATGGCGTGAAACGAACCCGCCAGGAATAAAATCTAGAATGACTTCCTCTTATTCTTTTACTTTAGCTTCTCTTACCACATGCTCTCTTATTGCCTTCGACTCGGATATTCAGTTTCCTTCAAGCCTGCTTTTCCTTTCCTCATTTCTGAACCAGCCGAAATTGTTCTCGCTTCAAGTCTGCTTTTCCATCTACTAATTCTTCTCTATTTCCACCAAGTTGATTTCCTACCGGTTTTATTCTAGGTTGTATTAAGGGAATTCATATAAATTTCTTGTTTCCTTGTTCTTCTGTTCTTTGTTTCTTTGTATGCTCTACTCTTCCTTCGTCCTTCACAAATGGCCCTTGTATACTGGCCATGTTCATTCAAAGTGTTCATGACCCCTTTTCTCCCTATTTCTGCGCGTTCCTAATCCTTCATATTATTATCATTGCCCTACCACGGCTCCCTTATCCCTTGAGTAACTCTTGTTTCGTCTATTTCTATACCTTTGTAGGTGGTATGACCCCGGCACGTTGTGTAAAACCTACCTCGAGACTATATTTGTATGCGATTGTGATGTGACAATGTGTTCAGCCTTTGGTGGTTTTTTCTTTGTGTTTGTTTGGGTTTTATTGTCATTCCTTGGGAGCCTTCGTTTACTTCGTTCTTCCTGTTTCTCTGGCGTTTAACCTAGTATTCCTAAGGTGGGGCTGGCAGAATCAAGCCCATTGTAAATTTTGGATATTTTTGAAGCCCTTCGTGCATATTCCTGATCATCTCTTTCTCTGTCGTTTCGTTCTCAGCTTCAGTGCAGTGCTACCTCTTTCGTTGTCTTGGATATTGCTATTATATTATTCCAATGGGTTTGTCCATTGGAGGGCGGGTGGGAAATGTTCTGGCGAAATGTGCTCCCGCTTCACCAGACTGAGGGGTACTTCACCCACTAAGTCACCGGCCTGCCCCCCTCGACCCTGAATAAACAACCAGAACCGTACCCTCCATTTGGGGAAGATTTTTATCCAGTCAGAACGTGATTTAACCCGCTAGCCAGGACCCCTCATCCCCTTACTCTCCGGTGAAAACAAGCGAACAATTCGTCCCGCGGCAATCCCTGAGCTTCCCGTGTCTTCTCCCTCCGACTGTTCCGCGCAAAGTCAGTGAAACTATAGCCCGTCGGTACCTAACTTGAATCGCTCATTATGGGGCTTCCTGTGCCGGGGAGAAGGGGAATGTCTTTTAAACGTGCGTTGACGCTCTGAACGGAGGTGCCTTATCAAAACCAGCGAATATCTGGACGCTAGAATTAGATCTGAAGCAGGACTAGGAGATTCGAAGCGATGAAGGTGAGACAGAAATGTTTACCAGCTTGAAGAAAAGCTCAACAAAGTATTCGTTGCCGACGCCTTTGAAGAAATTGAAATAACTTATGCCTTGGGAGTCTCAAGTCGGATATTACATGTTTCCTAAATTATTTCTTCTGATATTCATTACGATCACCGACAGGATATATTCTACCCCCAGACCTGCTCACGTTTCGCTCGAAGATTCCAAGAATATAGCTAGATGAGGCTTGATATTTCATTCTGCTGCAAATCTGGAATGCGATACATACATAATGGAAAAGGGGGAAAAACGAGTGTGGCAACTAGTGCGATATCTGTGCGGGCCCTTCCGGGCGCACAGACGAATTAAGTGGGCTTTTAATCGCGTGTTCCTCCTCCAAGACCTGCCCTCCCGCCTCGTTAAATTTCCCTCAGGTCTTGGCTCTACTGTCCTTCCACGCACACCAATCCAATGGGCCTCTTTCGAACCGAACATCTCAGCATACTGCCCCAATCGAATGCCTCATGACACCGCCCTACCCGGGCGGAAAAAAGAATGTGATCCTGCCTTGTTCCCCCAATAACGGGGGAATATATCCTCGATATACCTGTACCATCTCGAAATTAGGGGGAAAGGTGACAAGCCCCAGGGAGGGGAGAAACCGCCGGTATATTGCCGAATTTATGTAAAGCCGACTTAGTACGCGTTTCATTCTCGTTTCAGAAAAATCTGTTTCCAGTTCGCAGGAATCGGCTCATCTGGATGTTTCGCTTCAATATGCCGTTTCAAGTTTTCTCTTCGATCGGTCTCATAATCCCTCCTGGGGCATCGATAACGCTTCACTAGCCCCGGGAATGATTCCGCGTGCACATTCCCGAGGTGTCTCTGAAGGTCCTGCTCGCGAGCGAACCGTTGGGTACAGTTTGGCGCTTTGCAAGACCAATCTTTCACATGATATTTGACATGCTTCCTTCAGCCAGAAAACGAGGGAGAAATTCGTATGTATTAGCTAGATATCTCTTGAAAAGGGAGGAGGGGAAAGGGGTAGGGGTATCTACCGGAGATCGCATGGCCGTTTAAATTCTTTCCCACAATGTGGACAAAAAAATTTCGAGGTACGGCTTTCCCTGAATGAGTGAGCCGGATTTTGTCCAGACGTTGAGCAGTTATTTTCTCGTACGGTAGTAGCTGGTTGGGTTTCGTCTGCCGTACAACGCAAGAAATCCTCAAATTCGCAGCCTGCCAAATATGGGGGAGAGGGATAATCTAATGACGAATCCGAAAGGGAGTAGTAAAAGTCGTCTTGGTTAGTATCTTGCAGCTGATCTGATATGTGAGAATTATAATAAACTCTCGCTTCAGCTTCGGGGGATGGGCTAAGCGTGAGAACCCGAGGATCGATGTATCCCTCTGCGAAATGTTCCTTTGGGTCAGGGTCGAATTGGAATATTGACGGATTTGCTTGAAGGTATTCTATGGTTTTGGAGCGCTAGCTCGCGAAACTAAGGAATGGAAGAGGGGGATAATAGGAATAAAGAACGTATGTATGCAAGTCAAGTGCGAGCAAACAACACAGAAATGCTCTGAGCAGCACAAAATGTATAATGCACTATTGAAGAAAGGAACTCCCCTGGATTTCTTCAAGAGAAAATAGAGGAAGCAAAGGCCTTTTATACGGCTGTCCACTCAGCCCGGGGAATTGGCTGAGCAAGGCGGATTGAGGCATCCAACTGCTGCGGGGCGAGGCTTGGAATGCCATGCCAACATCACGGCGCTTCGCTGTGATGAAAAGATCCAATCAGGGCTAAAGGTGTTCCCTGTAAGTGTATTCTTCATGCAAGCTAAATTTCCTAAAAACTGACGATTCGCAAGCACGCCAGAACAACTGAAATTGGTCGTTCTTTTCGAATTGATCTCCTCCCTCTCACCCCAAAGACAGAAGAAACTTGAAGGGACTTTACACGTAGTCCATGAAAATGGCGCGCGTTCGTCAGCGCAAGACACAATTACTTCGTTTATTGGGAGTCAGAAAGTCTCTTCCTATTGGCGCCTTGCGCAATGGTTTGGGGGATTTGGGGATAAACACGTAAAGACCGCAGAGCTTTAGCAAGAATAGTACTGAAGATTCAAATTTGCGACAAACTCCTGTGAGTATGATGTATATATGCATGCTGTGCATCCATCGCCATGCTCTTGAGGGCTAATGATGTGTGTAACTTGAGCGTTTCTTCTGGGCGCGGACGTGATTGAGAAGTTAAAACTCTGGTACAGCGCCGTTTTCGCTGGCCCCACTTGTGCCACGGAACCTTCCAAAAACCTTATTTGAGCCTGCGATTTATCTGGTGAACACCATCCCTTTTTTAACCCAGATTTCAATTTATTTATTTGAACTGATGAAGTGCTTGAGGAATTCATCTCTTTGTGATATATATAAATATATACATATATATGTGTATGTATTTTTCTTTTTCTTTTTCTTTTTCTTTGGGACTGGCAAGGCAGCGAGAGGATGTCTTATCTCAGTCTGGCACCAAGTCGTGATTTCAATCTTAACTCCCCGATGAGTAATGATAGCTGAGTTAGAGCCACTGTCTTGTGGCCCTGAGACAAGAATAGCAAGCTCAAATTTTTAAGTCGCGAAGGCACCAACGGATTGAGTTAAAGTTAGGGGCTAAACTGCTCTCTATTGTCCGTTATAACAATATACCCGCACACACCAAACAAAGAAATGTATACAATTGGGTATAATAACGTGCCAAATTCTTCATGTTCTCCTACGATGTAGGGATTTAAACGGGGCAAAACTCAAGCCTCAAAGCAGTACTTATGGCTGCAATGGGCCCGGTTTCCCTTTTCAACTCCATTTCATAAAAAAAACATCTCTCCTTTACGAGTTTGCCCCATCGCAAAATGCCTCCCTATACTGGGACAAATGGGGTGCTTGATAGCCTTCCCGGGTCCTTACCGATATCCATTGTGCCAGATGACGTGAACCCCGAGACCGTAGCGGCCTCCTATATCGCAGGTCTGCATTTACTCACCGCTGCCGACTTCATCGATGACGCTCTGTGGAAGGACCTGTACGCTCTAACGGGACTGCCAAGAACTTTTTCCACTGCGAAAACGATTGAAACCGCTTGGAACGATGTTTCCAGAATCCATAAGCCCTTCGACTTCACGTTTATTCCAGGAACAGCGGAGATTGTGCGGAGAATGCCAAAATTATCTTGGGTGGAAGCCAGATTTACCTTCCAGACAAGAGGTTGCCCAGCTTCCTTTTGTTCCGGCATGCTCTCTCTTGTACCTGACGAGGAAGATGGGTGGAAAATATGGATTCTGAGAACCATCCTGGAGAGGCTTGAAGGGCATCCTGATGTTGACACACCGAGTCCGCAGGCACGGATCATTAACCCGGAAGCCAATCAATTTGACTGCCTGGTTGTTGGTGCTGGCCAGTGTGGATTATCCACGGCGGGACGGTTACAGTCACTCGGGGTTAACTATCTTCTCATTGATAAAAACGATAACATAGGGGATAACTGGCTTTTGAGATACGACTCAATGAAATTGCACACTCTCAGAGCATATGGTCAGCAATACACACCTTAGAAGCAGTGCAATATTGATAGCTAAACCTCTAACATTGTAGCACACCTCCCATTCGAGCGGACTTTTTCTGAGTCCTACCCGGAGCTCCTGTCCAAATACGATCTTGCGAAGTGCTTCAAAACATGGTCTGACACGCTCGGCATTGTGAGTCTCCCACAACCTCACAATCCCCCCCAGCATAGTTATTAGATTAACTAAGCCAAGGAAATGATAGAATGTCTGGCTCTCGTCACAGTTAGAGTCTGGCTCCTGGGACAAAGACGAAAAGAGGTGGAAGCTGGTAATTCGTCGTAAGGAGGGAGAAACACGTGTGGAAGTCCGCCACCTCGTCCTTGCGACTGGAGCCGGGGGTCAAACTCCAGTTTACCCCACATTTCCTGGAAGGGTATGCAATATCAGCACTCTCTTTTCCTTGACAGATTGACATACCGGTTAAAGCAACGAACCCTCAGCTGAAAATTTAACTAGGCAAAGTTTGGAGGCTTGGTTCTCCATTCTGCTGACTATAGATCTGCATCTCAATGGAAGGGGAAATCGGCAGTGGTATGACATCCCGTTTCGCACACCTTTGAGGCAGCTGAAGTTAATTCTCCATTAGGTTGTTGGGTCTGCAAATACCGGTGAGAAATTACACGGGTTGAATCTCTCAAGCAATATCTAACCTCGTTTATATAGCTCATGATGTATGTGATGATATGGTTGAAGCCGGCCTCTCCTCCGTCACGATGATACAAAGGGGACAGACATGTGAGTTGTTATTTTTTTCTGGTTCTCTGGGTAAATTCTTGTAGCTAAAGAAACTATACTGAGGTATTTGTGTGTGGTTATTAGATGTTCTCCCTTTTGAATACTACCAGCAAGGTAAAGATTTTCAACCCCCAATCGTGCTGCTTCGAAATATCATGCTCATTACTTGAGCGTAACATAAATAGGAGCCAAGGGTGAGTTACTTCATTTTAATACAATATATGAGATGTTAATAAGGACTAACAAGCCGCAAGCGAGGTACAATGACACAATTCCCACCAACCTAGCCGACCGGATTGAATATACGACTCCGCTTTCAATAGTCAACAAAATGGTCACGGCCCGTTTTCATGCGATGATGAGCCAGAATACCGAACAGCTCGACGCTCTCGAGCGTGTGGGATTCAGGGTGAAAAGATGCGGTAATCCAATATCCACTCTGTATGAAGAGGGCGGCCGGTAATATATTGACAACTTTTTTATACTTTTCGAACCATAACTGCTCCTAGAGCACTTTATATCTTAGCAATAACTAACAGAGAGCAGACATTATATTGATGTAGGAACATCAGCAAAGGTTGCCCAGGGCCTGGTACGTTCTATTTCCTATATACGGCCATCAAATATTCATTTCTCCAACGAACGCAACAAGGTAATCGCTATAGGTGAGCTAATCGCCCTTTTACTGTTTCAGATCAAAGTGAAATCCGGCTCTGCGATTTCCGGCTACAGTAAAAATGGCCTCATGTTTGATGATGGCTCCGAGCTGAAAGCCGACATCATCATCCTGGCGACAGGTTTTGAAATGTCCTTTCGTCCCACAGTTACTAGGATTCTAGGCGCCGACGTCGCGGCCCAGGTTGAGGAGTTTTGGGGTCTCGATGAGGAAGGGGAGGTTCGAGGAGCGTGGAAACCGATTGGGCGTAAGTTGCAGTGTTGCAACCATCGATCCTTGATCCTCTTTGGATCAATATGATTAATATATCTCTTTCTTAGATCCAGGATTATGGTATATGGGAGGCCCTTTAGGTCATAGTCGATTCTTCTCTCGATTCGTGTCCTTGCAAATCAAAGCGGAGCTCGCTGGGATGCCGCTGGCTATATACCGCCGTACGCCAGGTAAAGGGGGGTAGGGCCGAGGAAAACGGCAATATTAAATGATCCCATCTCCGGGCCATTTAGTATTCTGTCGTTGGTTTCGATCTCATACATTTTTCGAAGGCCTACATAGTTACGAATAAACCTGCGGCTAATTTCAAATTGACGAACAAGTAGATCGGTTCTTAGAGTGATATCCTTGTTCCTGCTTAAGGTGTGCGCATGAGACTACCTTTCCCATCATTCACATGGTGTTTTAACATTTTTCAGTTCAGCAAACTGGCTGAGGGCCAGTGGATCACTCAGCGACAAAAGCGCGACGCGAGTTTGCCGCCTCGCTCAGACGCTCTAGATGGAATCCTTCAGCGCGCTAACCTCCTCTAAACGTAGACCTAAGACATCAATGTATGTACCTGTATGCGTATGCATTACCGTGTACATGCACTCCTTCAGCTCTCGGTTATCAAATTCCACTTTTCACCGTCCTATTTCCTAAATCGGCAACGACAAACGCGAGAAGTCAAGCAGCCAACTGGAATGAAGCTATAACTTTAAGTACCTTGGGACCTCTCGCACCGTGGATTTGCAACATCTCCTGTGGAATTTATCACCCTCCCGTACCTTGAAAAAGGGACCACTATTAGACTTCTCTTATCCGTACACTATATGCGGTGAGAAGCAAAAAATGAAAAGAACAGAACAGAAAAGAAAAAGAAAAAAAAATCGTAACGCCCGGCTGAGAACCCTCTCAGACAACGATTTTTCTCAAACGGACATCGCATCCGATCCAATCAGGTACTACTCCTTTTGGTCAACATCCAACAACAAAAGATTCCAAGCCCGTTGGGATGAACTGGATAACAGGCGGTCAAGCAG